>JBAMJV010007744.1:50000-162941 GCA_037951105.1 Echinarachnius parma | reverse complement strand
CGCAACCAACTCACCTCCTTGCTACAGAACCGCTGCGTACGATATCCAAATCCGAAATTGTAAAAATTCGATGTAGGTAAAAAGATGTGCGGCATCCGGTGCATTTGTGACCTAGGTATATAACATATTATATACGTTTTCGACCAATTTCGTAAGCTTCTCATTCGTTTCAATAAGCGTGAAAATTGAGCTGAAGCATGGGCGTCGATACTACGTAATACCATGGATTGTACCGCTAGTACAATCCATGGTAATACCTATTCATCAGGGGGGGGATGAATGAATAGATCATCCCCCCTGATGAATGGGTATCAATGACAGATCGACGCCCATGGCTGAAGCCTGCTCTTGTGGTTAAGAATTGCATTTATGTTCATATGATTTAGCACTTCGGTAAAGGGATTTACCACTGTTAGAATCATTTAAAAGACATGCTACTTGCATTCAAATTCGCCGACGGATTTCCTGGAGGCGGTATTATTTAATCACGAATTTACTCGCTTTAATTTGAATGACAATGACACGAAATAGTAACACGAAATGTTTCCGAATGATCAATATATAGATTCGCATGCTTAAAAAACAATGAACTGCAAAACACATGCAACTGCGGTAACAAAATTGGCGAAATTGAATGCACAATAAATTCGTGTGCCAACTAAGGTAATAAACAGAGAAATCTTCCATTATCAGCAGGAGAAATACAGTCATCCCTTTGTTGGCACTATATCAGGCGACGTGTTTCTTTATTTTTTGAATTATTAGAGGGGGTGGTGAAACGAAATGTTTGCCACCCCCCCCCCCCCCCCACGCTCCGAACAAAGCTTGTATTGCACTTGACACCTCTAGACTTGGCTTGCACACATACTCCGGTATGTCATCGAGCTGGCGCTCTCCCCCATGAAAATATTGGTGCCAACACATTGTTTTGCCCCCAGTTTCCGTAACTATTCCGAAAATAAGGAAGACAAAATCAGCATATATAGTGCCAAAGAAGGGAAAACAATAATCAACCAGTATAATATTCATGTTTTACTTTGAAAATCTCAAATAGCTTCTCGTTAAGACAGTGGGTAATTATTGGGGGTAATTAGTATTTTGGGTAATCGTCTTGGGGGTAGTTTTCTTGGGAGTAATATTACGGGGGGGGGGGGATGGGTAGGTTATTAGTTCGGGGATAATTGTATGGGGGTAATCGTCTGGGGGTAATTGTCTGAGGGGGGGGGGGGGGGGGGGTTATCGTCTGGGGGTAAAGGCCGGGCCTCCGTGGGAGTTGTCCTTGGTGGGCAGTTGTATTGGGATGGTCCCAGTCAATGCCACAATTCGTAAATTACGCCCCCCCCCCCCCCCCCCCCTCTTCCTTAGAAATATTCTGGGTACGAGCCTGCTGACGTTCAATTGGAATTTTATATTTGCAATAAATATATTTATTATCATACCGCATATTTGTACTACACTTCATTCAGTATAACTCCAAATATGAAAACAGATAAGGGGTGTGTACTGAGGTTAGTATATTAACTCGTAACGTGCCAAGCTCGCATTCGTGCAAGTTACAGTGCATACAAATGCAATATAGCAATTACAATCTCTGGCATGAGATAACAGGGCCCAGATTAAATAAATATACAATCGATTGTAAGTTGCATTTAATTGTATAACAGATCATGTGTTATAATGCGCAAATTTGATAGATTTAAATGCGCAGATGTTTTTTTCATACAGTTTGTTTTAAATTACAATCTATTGCTTCTCTTTTCTGCAGCGGGGCTCAGGTGTATAATTCAATACACTGCAACATTTCTCAGCGCCATGAAATAGTTCTACAAATTTGTCAGCTCATGATAATTACACCGTTTATGTTCATTTTCAGACAAAACCTCCAACGGAATTGTGACATAAAAACTATTAATATGAATATAAAAGGTGTATTCTTAAGCACACTTACTAAAGATAAACTGTGTTATTCCTCTCTCGAAACAAAAGCCTTAAATTGCATGCTAAAATGTACGTGTGTGTAATGCCTACGTGTCAGTGGCGTAACAGGTGCCTGTTATCGGGGGGGGGGGGGGGCAGAGCAAAAAAATGTCCTGTTACTAAATCCAAAATTCCCTGTTACTAAGTCCAAAATGTTCTCAAGGGGGGCAGAGCCAAACAATTTCCCTGTAGTCCAAAATGTTTCATTTTCCCAGTGTTTTGGTGGATTTTCCTGCTGGATTTCCCCCCTGAATCCTTCTGGGAGGGGGGGGGGCAGGTCTCCCCCCCCCCCCCCCCCCAGCCCCCCAGCTGTTACGCCACTGCTACGTGTATTATAACTAATTTATAAATGTGATCATGAAGAATATTGACTCACAACTGTATTACATCATCACTATGATCAATCTTATCAAGACATAATAATTCGATTGAAACGTTTGATAATCGTTCCCCTTTCCATCTTCTTCCCTTTCAAACTACGTGTTATCGGTACATTGCATGCATGTATGTAACATGTTATGTATGTAACATGTTAAGGACAGCCATGCATCCAAAATTCAATTGGCAATACTAACACAACGAATTATGATGTATTTGTTTACTTCAATGTTGACAATGCTCCTATATCCCTTGAACACACATCCCTGCTCACTAGGACTGTCTCTCCACCCTGAAGAGATTTATTGTGCGATCGATAAATATCAGATTTAATATATCAAATCAAAGTTTAAAAAGTCCATGTCAATATTCACTATAACCTAAGGTACACTGTCCAATAACCGACAATGATACTTTTGTATATCAAACGTGTACAAGTTTGCTATCAATCAATATCTATGACAATCGCTGCGCTAGATGCTGTTCATTAAACAAATTATAATATTTATATATAACACAATACAAGAGGTAGCATACCTTAGATTCAGTGGTAGTGTTAACACACCGCCACAGTGAATACGTCATCTACATCGTTTCGCTTTGTTTCCCATTTTATTAAACCAAGAGAGGCATTACAGTATCCCCACTTCTAACCTTTGGTCATGTTTCTTTATAATATAGCTCTGTCGCTCATGTCTTTTTTATTTATTATTTTACTTGTTCTTTGCTTATGTCTTGCTTCAGCCTTACTATATCCCACTATTTCTTACCAAAGATGCATTTGCTTATAATTGTTATATGCATTTGCTATTCCCATGGCAACCATGAAATGGAGGTCATGTTGTTGCATACCCTGTATTTTTTTAAAGAAACATGAATAAATAAATAAATAAATAATTCATGCATGACTTATCGCTGTCAATTAACAACAGCAAGATCTGTTTTCAAACATAGCATAAATGAAACATCCACTTAACCATATAAAATCAAGTTCAAGTTCAATATAACATTTATTTCAAAATATTTCCAATAACATATACTACATTAACAAAATTTTCAACAGTATAATTGGAGGTGAACATCTCTGAAAGCACAGCTTGAAATAAGAGTTTATAGCATAATCTAAAATAATCCAAGAATAATCTAAAACGCTAAAGTCATGACATTCCATAATTTTACCTTACAAATGTTACCTCTTATCATCTTCAAAAGTACAAATGTCACAAATTGTAAACAATACAGGTTTTATTTTCATCTAAATGTATCAAAATGGGGAATTCCATGGCAAATGTTTTTTAGTCGAAACCACAGTTTGTGCCCTTATTTCAGTAAGAACAAATATATAACATTTTGTTCTCAAGAATTCTACCGTAGTCCAGAGATCTGCAAAACTGGATGTCATCCTAGGTCAAACAGTTGGGCAGTCTTTCACATGTCATTTTTGTAGGTAACTATGGTGACAACATTGCAAGGGGGTACATGAAACAGACGACCTATATGCCTTATAAACAGAACAGTATGTTGATGACCTCATAATCTGGCCCTGTTTTATTGAAAATGTGTATGTTCAGAGTTCGTTCAGATAATAAAGTGATAAGGTAAATAATGTGATAATTTACTTGCACCACACATTTTGTTTTAAGTAAACGCTTACTATCATTTTAGTCGAATGGTTTGGGCCTCAATTATTGTTGCTATTTTGGAAAACATACCTTGCTATTGTTAATTGACCACGGCATTTCATGCATGAACTACTACACCTTTAACTTATAACCCTGCATTTAAAGGCCGGTCACACTTGCGGTAGTGGACGTAGTTGGACGTAGTGGAGGCTAACGGAGTTGAACGTAGTCGAACGTAGTTGAAAGTAGCTAAACGCACCGGCATCCGTACCACACCATAGCTGTCCGTGATGCTAACTTGGTATTAATTCGGGGGAGCTGTGATCTTTGTTTTAATTTTTGAACATGTTCAAAAGAGCAGTACGTTAAAGGCATCAGTGATGCTAACATACTAAATCGAAGTTTAACGTAGTCTAACGAAGTACAACGTAGGCTTATGTATTAACGTACTTCTTAACCTATTCTAACGTACTTTACCGTGAACTAAACTAGCATCAGCACTCTTTGTCAGGCATGTTTCAGCAAAAAAATAGACAAAATTTAGAGAACTCATGTTTTTTGTTGTTTTTTACGGAGAATATATTAATCGATTTTCACATTCAAACTTTATGTTTGTTTTACTTTTTTGGAGAAGGATGGCGCTGAACAGATTGGACATAAACTGCCCGGTATAGTACTTACATATTAACGCTATACCAAAAAAGACTGAAATTACCAAACCATATAGTCCGTGTCATACCTGAATAATTTGACTAGCCCACTGATGGTTGTCAGTTGTCATGCAACACCTCTGATTGATTAAGCATCTAGACGAATTGATGTTTATACTTGTGATTTGATGATTTAAGGGACATAATATGACTAGTGACGTGTAAACATATTAAAGCATATCTCTGCCAGAGCATGACAACAGTCTTCTTCTTCTTCTTAGTACTGTCCAACGCCCCAATGTAGGAGCCAACCTGACAGGTGCACTAATCAGATTATTATGCACTGACTATTATATTAATTTTTTTGCGATGGGCAGGATTTTGATACTAGTCAAGAAGTCGATAAGTAGACTAGGTTATTGGCGTATATGAGGTGTGACTGTCTCATATACGGGACCTCCATTTATCGTCCTATCCGAGGGACGGAGTGTTTTGGGTGAATAGTTTCCTGCATAGGAAACACGGGGGAGCCCGATAACACACGAGTGTTAGCTCGAGTTTATTGCGTGATAAAAGACGCATTGTCCGATGGTGGGGATTGAACCGGGGATCTCTCGTGTCTAAGGCAGACGCGCTCCCAACTGAGCTAACAGTACTCACCTTCCCCGTCACAGTCAGAGTCATTAGGTGTGGAATCGTAGTTGCTGTACATTTCTGCCTATTCAGTCTAGCTAAAATTTATTAAATAAGTTGATTATATTTATTTGTGTTATACTTTGTTTGCTTGAAATATGCGAATGGAGTTTCAAGTTTTGAGGCTGGCCTTGACCATGTCAACTAGAACACTACAGCACCTCTATGTAAAACATGTGTTGATATTGTGGACATACCTGAAGACGACGTCAATGGCGGGAAACGACTCTCAAGCTTATTCCTGATGAATAACACGCGGTGCAGGAGCAGGACGCAGGGAGAGAACACATGCAGCAACACTGGTCTCCACAATATGCAGTTCTGCGGGAGATACATGAACGTGTGATCTTGTTATGAATACAACTTCGTAATTATGAAATAAAAACGTACATACAATAACCTTATATGTACAGGAATCGCACTCCCCCTTAATATAAATATAATAATTGTATAATGCACAAATGTAGTCTTGGATCATGTTTTGGACTAGTTGAGAAGTGACGGTCGAATAGAAAACAATTGATATATCATTAAATATGACATTTCTTCATAATTATCATTACAAATGTATATCCTGCATGCAGCCTACCCTGGTTTCGTTAATGATGTTTATTTGTGATATATTTACCAATCTTTTTCATATTGTTTAACTAAAGTGAGACATTGAATCTTTCAAAATAATGAAACTTTCTATAGTTCCAAATATTAAAATTTTACCGTGTGTTTAAAAAAACATTATACAGTCGGGACCCTTTTTTCTCAATATGACACATACACAAACGACCCATGGGCACCCATGTTCGATATTTTATATAAGGTGAATTGGGAAGAGCAGGTAAAATATACACACTTGAAATGTAATCATAAGTCAAAGCCTTCAATGCCAATGAGAGAGTCATTTACATTTGTCTATACAGACATATCACCCATACTAGTGTTGTTTCGTCCAACAATGCACACAAAAGAACAGATAAAGACAAGCTGCGTAGAGTAACACAACAAGCTAGCTAAACCATAAATCGTAGGGATATACACTTGGATACAATGTGTGAGGACATGGCACTTGCTAAAGCCCACACAGTTGTAGCCGATCCCTCACACCTACTCCACTTGTTATTACAATAAACCGATGAGTCTGTGGACGTAGGTATGGTAGGTGGCAATCGCAAATGGCCAGAACAAGTCGGTTTTGCATCTCATTCATTTCCCATTCAATTTGACCATTGAGTGATACATAAATAGTAGAATCTCTGGCCTGACTCTTATTTTCTTAATATGTGTCTTTGTTCTATTACGCTGAATCGAATCAACCTCAAGTAAATTGCCCATAGGTATAGTACGAAAAAGGTTGTACATCGATCGATATGATAAGAAAGTTATCTGTGTTTTTTGTATATATAATGTTCATAATATAAACATACACACATATCACAACACAATTTGCAATTACTATATAGACCATGCAGACTTATTGAATGACTGCTGGTTTAATAATGAATGTTATGTAATTATATGAATCCCTATGTATACTATGAAAGTAATATTATATTACACTTAATCATTATAAAATGCGTAATAAATAAGATAAGATTAACAATTGTTGAAACTACTATTATCAATATCAATAGTGATACAAATAAGAGAGTTTGATTTATGTTAATGTAAATGAAATAGAATGACATTACATATGGATTATAATAAACAATGTTGATATATTGGATAGGCTTGCTGGATACATAATTATCAACACATCTAGATATATTATTAATTGTATGTATATGTAATAATATTTGGTTTAACCTTCGGGCACTTTCCTCGTTTTGTACATATTATCATTTGCTAGAACCTCCCATTAGACTTATGCTTCATTTAATGTTCTTGATGTTTGTATTTAGTATTTTCTCATGAATGTACTAAACTACATTTAATTTATTTGGACAATACAATACACATTTTATCTTGATATTGACCTAAACTTGAACTTGATTGCAGTATAAACACGCATTTATAATCAAATATTATCTTCATTCGACTAATCGTTAACGATTTTGTAGTCTACTGTAATTTAACATTGTCATCAAAATGCACAAAATAATCATTGACATGGAAATTAGGCGATGGAAGTAACATTTTTAATCATCATATTAAACCTAATGAATGATTACGTAATTATTTGTACACTGTTTTATGTGAAATTAATTGAGGTGTAATTGTTTAGTCAAACAATCCACGGAATGTAATTTGGCACAAGGCAGATTTTTTTATAAATCCCACGACTGACACAGTCAATTGAGCTGAAATCAATATACTAAGGAAGATTGTTCTATCAATATGTTATCAACCAATAATATTTTCCATATTACCTAAATACCTTGAAATTCAATTTCCGACTTGTTTAAATTTTTGAGAAACACGGATTTAAAGAATCTGACTTCAAACTCAAGTGAGTTTAGATGTACGTTGAGGCAATATTTGCACGACAGACCATGCTCCTGTAAGACAAAAAATTACTGACAAAAAATAAAGTTATAATCGCCACAAAAGTGAAAATATTGTGCTATAATGCAGAAATAATTCCGAGAATACTAGATAAGGAATTATGGATATTTAAAATATCAAAGACAAACAGTTCTGAAGGGGTTAAGATATATCTGACAGCAGACTAATCTTTCTTGTTATACCTTGAATATATAATTTGATAAGTTATAAGAAATTAAGAAACAAGATTCACAAACCTGATGCTGCCACAGTTCACTGGTTATGAATAGACTGGATATCCAGACGTATAACTTCTAGGAAAACAGTTCTTCACATTCAGCAAATGTTGAATTCTCCTGATTACAAGAAGCACGACACAGGCGGAGAATGACATGATATCTGCTAGCTGGCAGCCAAGAACAGAACTACCGTAATTAAAAAAAAATGTGAACCATTTATATCCAAACAAACTTTGCAGCCTGTTTGATTTGAACAGATATAGCGCTGATGATGGTGACCGAGCTACCTAGTGTACCTTGTACTGACGCTGAGCATGCGCATTGCATCCTGGACTGAAAATAATTAATAAATAAAATAAAGTATCACAAAATTCTATCGACCGCGTTCATGGTTAAAGTATCACACTAAGTATTCACTAACTATATCATGTTGGGTTTGTTAAACAGTAAAGTGGCCAGTGTCCAGCAAGTGTTGATCAAACCATAGGACTGGCAGGAGAGCCATACAAGTATGGTAACCACAAGCCATCATGGAACAACATGTTTATGCTTCAAACAATCTCCTTATGCTTACATTGTTTTTTCTTACAATTATTGGGGATACCTGCCCCCATTCCCTCGCACATACGGCACTGAACGTTCGATACTGGGCTGGGGCAGAGAAAGAGGGGGAGGGTTTGGGAGGGGGTTTTCCCCTTTCCCCCTCCCACGAGGAAGAATTTGCATTTATATACTTGAAATGGTTCAAGTTGGTGCATGTCACATAAGCAGCCAAAGCAATGCCAGCTTACTGCTTACACAAGAACTACGTGGCCCGGTACAGAAAAAGTACTCACCCAAGACCATACACAAGTTACAAAACAAACTCAGATAATCTGTTCGCGCGCGAAGATCGCAGCGAAAACTTAAAATGGATGTATGAATTATTATTATATAAAAATCTTTCCCACTCTTGCTTCTCCTTGGGGGTTTGGGGGAGGGGCAAAAACGCGTTTTGCCAATGGAATTCATCCGGCGTACATGTAAAACAATTTGAACATTTTAGAACATTAACTATAGCATTAATCTTTGCTTTATCTTCTTGTTGATGTTTTACCTTTGAAACAATTTGAACATTATAGAATATTAAAGGGATTATTGAGTTCTGGAAGAGAGTTAAGTTTTAGTCAAACTGAATTTTAGTAACTAAAACCTGCTCCATTACATTACAAACTAATAGTTATAACTCCACCATGCTAAAAAGGAATACAAAAATTACAAACGACTAAGTAAAGAGCTTGTTATCATTCAAAAATAGCTGTTTAAACGAAAGAGGGCGCTTTCAAAAAAGGAATTAGTTCAAACCATTTTAAACAAAATATTGTGCATGTGATGTTTTGTTGAAATAGTGATTAGATAGAGAGATAGAGAGACTACCTAAAAACCTCTTTTAAATATTTTTTAAAAGAGGAAGCATTTTAAAACGATGGTTTAAAGTTATCGAATACTTGTGGGTCCCACATTTATTACAAATGGCTACGTTTATGGATATTACAGCCGTTTCTGAACCGTAATTTTGATCAAATAAAGTTTATTCTGCCATTGAAATTGTAAGCTCTTTCAAATTTGACACTCACTTTGTCATTATCTCACAACAATTTTTTTTTTGTCTAGCGCCCTCTCTACCAAAACTCAACTATCCCTTTAACGAACATTTTTGTTTTGTTATATTTTCAATGTTTCGATGAGATATTGCATTATAGACATCATAATCTTTCCTATCCAATTCAGTCTTAATTTATTTAATAAAATATATATTCAAATTGATAATCATACCCAAACTTACCTTATGCTCGCATATAGTCATAGGGACGGTTTGTTTTTTGTTTTGTTTGTACTTTATCCAAACAAACAACCGTATGCGAAGCCAATTTCCAGTCACCAAGACTGTTCGAGACACGGGATCGTGACTACTGATGTAGATGGCAGAGACCGACATAAAAGTGGACCTCTCTAAATTGGTATCCAAACAAAATAATGTTGATCCTGCCAACATGTATGTTGTTATTTACCACAACAATAAGAAATGATATATCGTGGTAAATGTAGCTCTATTTTTCCATTAATATTTAAGGAGGAAAAAGCAACCCAGACTTTAATTTCTTGGAATCGATTCTTTAAATGTTGAGAAAACTGTGTGTTCTGCTCGGGTATGCATTTTCAACCTCCATGTACATAATATCATATCAATCATCCCAAGATGTACTACCAATGTTACTGTTTTGTATTTGTTATCATGTTTCGGTGACGAAAAGCCAGAAAGTGTAAATAAATCGATTTAAGGTTTACAAAATACATTTGGAAATGTAATATAACAAGTGGTCACCGTGTATTAACAGTCTGTGGATTTTTGAATATGTTTTTCATATTTTGCGTCTTATATACATGGTGTCCCAACAAAAACAGAACGGGTCACTTCCCCCTAAAAAGCAACAAAATGTTTATGTCCATCGGATAGGGTGTCTTTTCCAATGAACAATGATACCAAGAACAGGACTTTTAGTCGTGTAGTTTTTGTTTTAGGGCGGTCTGAGTAACACCATGTCAGGTTCCCATTTTTGTCAATTTTTACCAAGTCAGAGCCTATTAAATCGCACTTGCTGCCCGTCATAGTATCGAACAACCGTGTCCATTCGTTCGGCATACAGCTAAATGCACACTCATAATAGCGCGCCTATTGCCCGTTGGTCGATGCTATGACAGGTAGTAAGTGCGATTTATCAGGCACTTGGTAACAATTGACAAAAATTGGAACCTGACATGGTGTCACTCAGAGCGCCCTAAAACAAAACAGTGTAGTAACAATATGACATACCTACAGGTAGTTATAATGGCAAGGGCCGGGTAGACACAGGAAAAAAACAAACATCTTATAACAAATCACATTTCCCAAATAGAAGACTCTTCAGAGATATTTATTTGAATTATTCAGTATGAAAATTATTTGAAAACAATTATTTGAAAACTATTTCAGACTGATTTTTGGTGGGACGATAACCACTCATAACAATACAGACAATCGATTACATCACAAGAGAAATAATTTTCAGTATGGCTATACAGAGTGTCTCAAAAAGGTTGCAACACTTACGATCGTTAATTTCTTCGACACCATCTACCAAATGTCATAATTTTTTATTTCATTGGATAGAACATTCTTTTTCCAACAAAATGATACCATGAACATGGATTTTGGGTAAGGCGTTTGGATGCTAGGGCCATTTTTCTGAGGCAATGTCGTTTCCAAAATTTGCTACTTTTTCGTCTCCAGCGATCCGCTGAGCACTGAGGCATTCTCTCAATTTTCCGACAATGGCCCAACATCATCTCATGACATGATGTTGGGCCATTGTCGGAAAATGACGTTATGCCAACATATCACAAAAATGACGTCGTGACGATGTTGGGCTGGCGGACATTTTAACCTCGAGCCAACGGCGATATGCCGACATCCGGCAACCAAATTCCGACATCGGCCCAACGTCAGGTGGCTAGCTGGGTAATAGCTTAACAACAATTGGTCAAACAATATGAAAGAACACTCGAACAGAAATATAAAACATAATGATCATTTTATTCTCAACAAAACGTAATTAAATTACTATGACTATATTATATACGATACCGATATTTGTGTCTGTGAAAATCATTGATACTCAATTTTAATCATATCCGGAACGACTACTAGTAGAATATTGTTTCATGTAAATTTACCAAGATACAACTGAATACAAATAGCATATTGTTCAAAAATATTTCATATAAACCCCTCACAAAACATCTCGCAATTCAATTTCGAGCATTCATAACCCGCTTGTACCTATATTACCTTACATGAATTTGGTATCATTGAAAAGCCTGTTTATTATTGTTTTAAATTAATACCCCATTTGTAATGGTTATATAGTTATCAAATGTTCATAACACCTAAGTATGGGGCGAGTCAAGATTTAAATCTTGTAAAATGCATTGCTATTGTGCGACCATTCAAAACATATGCAAATCTTCAAACAAATGAAGAATTACGTTGTATTTTGCGACAGTTAGGTTTTGACATAGTCCCATAGTCAAGTTTACTGCACTTTCCAAAATTAGATAACCGTTACAAATTAGGCATCGATGTAAAGGAAAAATAAACATGCTTGTTAATTATATCAAATTAGAGTATAGGATCATTTCATTAAAAAAATTGATATCTACGCTTTGACATGAATTTCGGAACTTTTTGTGAGGGGTGTATATACAATTAAGGATATATACGAATAGTGACCGAGACTTTTGATTTGTTGATGCACATTTATACATTGTTGAGAGTAATGCATGTTATGTACGGCTATTGTTTTTATCTCCATGTTAATCATGAACGATAATTAGTATCGCACTTACATACAAAACCAAATATTATCAACAATAACAATTTATTAAATTATACGTGCAACGGTTGCCATCGTTTGTAACACATTTTGCATAAGGGGATTACAAACTAAAACAAAGAAGAAAATAAGTATGAACAACTACATTATTCATCATTTGAGAAAAATCTTTAACGGTGAAATTGTCAACATGTTTTTAATTTATTCTTTGTCATTAGTTTATTCGGTCACATTATCTTAATAAAGTAAATGATACATGTTACATCATTTTTTTTCCAATATACAATTCTTGTATTACCCAAATAACTTTAAAGGGACTTAGTAACATTGTCCAAATCCTCAAAATAAAATTTTAATTCTAGCGGTTCCCATATACCTTGTTGTATTCGTATTAACAATAAAATCACGGGACAGGTTTCGGTTTTTCAAATTTCCCTTTCGTTACAAAGATATGTATGATTGAAGTATTCAGATAAGAAAAACTCCGGGCGAGTTTTTCTTCCGTGTACAAAGTGAGTGCAGTGAGTTACTGAATATCACTTTGCATTTTCGCTCATTACTTGGCCATACAATGTCCATTTGACTTGAAATTTTCACACAATACTCTGTGGACATATGAGATAACAACAATGTACATTGCATCAACCATTGATCACTTTTTGCACATGTAAACAAAGTTACTAGATCCCTTTAACTTGGAAATGTATACAAAGTTATATAATGTAGGAGAAACACACGTAGTGATCGTAAGAAACAACCATTAACATAGATCAACATATAAGAAACAATCATTAACATACATCAACACTTTCATTGGTTAGGGAGAATCATATACATAGATTACAGCTTCAACTAAAATTAACTTATTGACTGACAAGGTTTCGTACCCAATTCAAGACTTTAATCAAGCCAAGTCACAAAGTGAGGGCCAAACAAGACCGATCGTTGCCCAAGAGCACTGGTTAAGATGGCCGAGACCGATAAAAAGTGGACCTTTCTTCATTGGGGGGGGGGGGGGGGGTGCGTACGCACCCAACGCACTTCTCTGGCTACAGGCATGATATAAATATTACAATGTTCATAAACTGATTTAGGAGACAGTCATCGGCCAGGCAGATAATGCAAATCCATTATCTGTCATGAGATATTACATGAACCCGTCAAGCATCATGGTTATTATGCAACAATTAATTACAAACATTGACAACTTGAAACTTAAATACTAAAACACATACTGCATCTTGGCAAATCTCAAAAATTACTGAATATGAGTTGAAGTTGAAAGGTTATGGGAACCGGCAAAATATGGTATTCCAATTCATCATAATCCGAAGAACAAGACAGAATCACCATCAAACAATTGTAATATTGTAATATTGCTCTAATTAACATTGAAATCGTGACTTTACTGGCTTGGGCATAGCCATTCAGAAATGATGTGAAATATGAAAACAAATACAAAAATTGTACACATGTATTAGAGTTGCAGTGACAAATGATTGTATCACAACTGTGAGACTTATATTTCAAAGATTTTTCATAAGAATGAAGAAGGAGTGGGTGTGATTCAACATGAATACAACGCGACTGGCAGTCAGTCCATGCTGAGTGCCAATGGCAATGGCATAAATGATGATGACGATTTTCCCATCAAGTATAGAATAGGCTAATTCTACTTGCGTATAATGGCTAAGGTTCACAACAGTGTTTTCCATATAATGCATGGTTTATAATGCCCATGCACGTTTTTATGTAGCGACATATTAAGTTCATTCCAAATTCATAATATAATGTTACGATTACAGAACTACTAACTTTGATACCACAAACAAAGGCGCTCTTTTTTTATTATGAATAGCGAAGCTCATTTCGTATTATGAATAGCAGCTAGCCCTCTTATCATATAATGAGTAGCGGTCCTCATGAATAGCTAGCGGACCCCGTAATTAAGCGCGATTTAAAGAGATAGTTGAGTTTTGGTGAAGAGAGGAGCCCACAGTTTGGGTCAAGCTGAATTTCAGTAACCCAAACCTGCACCATTACATTACATGCAATAACAAATTACAAATAAACAGGTAAAAAGGCCTGTTGTCATTCAAAAAGAGCCTTTAAAACTCACGAGAGCCTCTCTAAAATCTCATTGGTTTCAACGATTTTAAATAAAATATTGTGCATGTGATGTTTTGTTGAAATAGTGATTAGATAAAGAGATAATCAAAAGCTTTTTATTAACCTCTTTCGTACATTTTTTAAAAGAGGAAGCATTTTGAATTTTTGTAACGGCTGGTTCAAAATTATCTAATAAGTGTGGGGCCCCACAATTATTACAAATTGTTATGTTTGTGGATATTTCAGACATTTCTGAACCGGTTTTGATCAAATAAAATTTACTCTGTCATTAAAAGTGTATGCACTTTCAAATTTGACACTCGGTTTTTCATTATCTAATACAATATGTTGTTTAGCGCCATCTATACCAAATCTCAACTATTCATTAATATACATCGAATCACGGCTTGCTTTCAGAGTAATTATTACATTCAATACTGTTACTAAAAATCAAGTACAAAACTAAGTTCTTAAAATAGTAATTCTGATATGATCATGAACAATAAAATATGTTCATATATTTGAGACAATGGATTGCACACTCACCACTTATGCACCATAAGCACACTCAAAATGTGGCAAGGATCTTCAGAAAGGTGGTAGAATCTCGGAACAAAATGTTTGAACTAAATATCAGTAAATACCGTAGAAAAGGTTGACTTGATTGAATTGAATTGAATTTCGTTTTTTTTTGCAAATTAGAAATCATAACAAAAATCCATAGATTGAAAATGTTATGTTACACAAAATTATAACAGCTACATTACATGAACATTGTAGAAATTATACAATAAAAAACAAATCTGTAATATTATTGAACAAGTCCAAATTAATAAATTATGCATGTACTAAAAGACTAAAAGACGAGAACGAAGTTCCTGTCGTGGTGGAGGCCGAGGGCATTTTAGTTTCGAATAATACGATTTGACACACCTATCTTTTTATGTCTATTCAAATTAGCCGTCTAGCAAAACAACAACAACAAATAAACAAAGAAAAACATTGATATTGCGAACAAATTTGATAAGATGTGATCGGATCCATCTCTCCTCTTCACATGTATTCTGATGTCCTTTTCTAGATAAAAGGGGCGCGCAAACCAAATGCATGTCGACTTCTGTGTATCTGTATTAGTATACACATCCAATACGTGCAAAATGTTTGACCTTAATATGTTTTGTATATTTTTAAACATTTTATCAATTATTTCTCTTCATGTTGCTTAGCCCCAGCTCATAAAAAGCTCTCCAGAGTAAATTATAATATTGACTGATTGTGACATTATCAGTCTTTCACTGGTCAAAAGACACAAGCAAAAAACAGAACATGTTCATAAAAACATGCACTGCATTTTTTCAAACAATAGCCTTAATAAGTGCCTTTCTTGTCCTAATGATGGTTGAGCTTTACTTACTGAGCAACTGCTAATGAAATTGAAAGTGTGTGAGTTGGTATCTTTTCAAATGTGTGATGATATTGTTGGTTGGTTACCTCGCATGCATGGCACAACATAATTATTCGCGGATATTCGCAGAGCGAAATATGAACATTATTGTTTGTTCTCATTTCAATTGGTCTTGCAGACAGGATCTAGACCACGTTTTAGAGTATTCTTAACCGGTTGCCGACTAGAATATACAATACACATATATTTAATACAGGATGGACAGGTTCGATTCAACTCTTGGATAGACTAAAGAGAAAAGATTAAGTAGAGTGGTAGAGATACGAATGTTGCTTATCCTAGTATTCATGCAGGAATCTTGCAATTTAGGCCTTTTTTAATGTAAAACATTTGGGTAACACAATCCCAGTTTCATTTCCGACAAGGCGAATGTATTATTTCCAACGCTTTATGATTGAATACAATTTGAAGAAAATAAATGTATGTGATCAATGTTATACGACTTTCATACAGGAATCCTGAGAATAATGTATTATACATGAGGAGTGACTATCATCCACATATCCATACATAATAATGTATTATACATGAGGAGTGACTATCGTCCACATATCCATACATAATAATGTATTATACATGAGGAGTGACTATCGTCCACATATCCATAAATAATAATGTATTATACATGAGGAGTGACTATCGTCCACATATCCATACATAATAATGTATTTTATATTCCACATACTAAGAATCTTGCTCTACGATTGGTCAAAAGTTAATCACGTGATGAAATATAGTTTCGCCCATCATTGATGGGAGAAGAAAAGTTCGTTACACTGTGTAGATATTTTGGGTGAAAGTGCGTTGCACTCACTAGATAGTCGGTAAAAGTGCATTGCACTGTGTAGATATTCAATTGTTCGCGCGCAAGTATACGCGTGCGCGCGTTAGTGCGCAGGAAGGTAGCGCGCTGATGCGCAACGTTTGCGCGCGGCTACGCTTAATAGAAAATGGTATAAGCGTCTTTGACTTTTAATCATATATCTTGTTCATGTGCAGGATTGACGAAATTTAAAAAAAAGACTCGATCAATTGCTCAATATTCCAAACTATATTTAGCCCTTTGTGTTAGTTATAGGTCGTTTGTGATCAAAATAATTGATGTGGAATATAAAGCAAATAATCACCTTTTGGTTTCAGGCGATGGCAAACTATCACTTTCTCGGCGATCTGAATGTATACGCTATCTTTCCTCAGCTTCGCTTCGGAATATAGCTATATCCAGATCGCCTCGGAAGTGATAGTTTGTCCCATCACCTTCACCAACGGTAATTATTTGCTTAATACATGAGGAGTGACTATCATCCACATATCCATACATAATAATGTATTATACATGAGGAGTGACTATCATCCACATATCCATACATAATCATGTATTATACATGAGGAGTGACTATCGTCCACATATCCATACATAATAATGTATTATACATGAGGAGTGACTATCGTCCACATATCCATACATAATAATGTATTATACATGAGGAGTGACTATCATCCACATATCCATACATAATAATGTATTATACATGAGGAGTGACTATCATCCACATATCCATACATAATAATGCATTATACATGAGGAGTGACTATCATCCACATATCCATACATAATAATGTATTATACATGAGGAGTGACTATCGTCCACATATCCATGCATAATAATGTACTGTATATATGTATATTTTGATTATATTATGTATGTGGTGTCAGCAGGAGGGCTGTATGTAAATTGGAATAACGTCCAGTGATCACCCGGGGTGTTAATTTTTAAACAACTAGATCATTATTGGTGTTACAAGACCTGAGCCCCGTTACGGATAGAGTAGCGATCGATTGTAAATTTGAAATTAATGGCAAGTCAGAAAATGATTATGCACATTTGTACCAATCCGATTTGCCCATGTAGTCACACGGTCTGACTTGAAATTAATCGCAACTTTAGCATCGATTGCAACTCTTTCTGCAACGGGGCTCTGGGCGCCAGAATTTGTTCAAACCTCCACTAATACCTGGTTCAAGGAATGTGTCCTTCCTCCAACACTGAACTTGAAGTTACATCGGGATGCTTTTTGTTGGGTGGTTTGATGTAGTGAGGTGATTAGGGTTCACTGCATCTTTGAGTGAAGCTTACATGTTGGTAGTCACTAATGGACGGGTGGTGCTGGATGGTAAAGTGGATGAGGCTGAAGGATTGGGTCTAAATGGATTGTTTGGTTTGACTGGGTGATTTTAGATATGAATTCCCAAGAAGTAAAATAAAATATTCTGGACCCAATTTGTAAAACAGTCTCCCTGACTTCATAAAAACCTGTTTATTCTTATCTACTTTTTTACACAAATATAAATAATGTTTGATTATTAACACGTACACTCTGCGTTTTGCTGAAATGGAATACAATTTACACCTTTGTTTTGTTTGATGTTCGTTTTGGGGGATGTGTTTTGATTGGCTAACTCGTACACGTATTTTAAATACCTTATTTGTTGGGGATAAGCCTTTGGTAGGTCACTGGCCTCTGCTTCTCCCTCCACATTTTTTAATATGGTTATATTGTACATTTTGTTTGGATTTTTAATGTGCTAATTTTGTAATTTGTGTATGTTTTTATTAAGATTTGTGGAAATAAACGAAATAAAAATGAAATGAAATTTGCTACAACTCGGTGGTTAGGTGTATCCAGGTGTGGCTGAGTTGTCTGATGTTCATGGGTGGGTGAACAAGGATGGATATTCGGACGGAGCTGGGCGGTCGGGTGAAACCGAATGGTTAGGTGGAACTACATGGTCGGGTGTATTTGGATGGCTGCCTGTGCAGAAGTGGCCGGTTGGTTCTGGGATTGCGTTGGATAGTAAGACGTTTGTAAATTGTTTGGATTATAAAATATGGTTAGGTAGTTGTGTATTGGCTGGGCTTGTTGGCTGTAGTGCAATGATGAGCCGTGCGCCTACTTGTGCGGCAACTGTTGACTGTCGATATGAATGGTTTGGAATTGCAATGTGTTTTCATATATAGCTGGTTAGTTTCATTGTATGTTTGTGTTTCGATAGATAGTTGTGGAAAATGGGGAAATTTGTTTGACTGACAGGACGTTTTTTGATCGGTAGATGGGTTAATGGTTTATTTGAGCTTGATGGTTGGTTCTAGATGGCTGGTTGTGTGTAGATAGTGAGATGTGAAAGCTGTTATATATATTTTTTTGTTGTTGTATTTATTCAGTCTTCTTTAACAACACGGGGTAGCCCCATTCAGTGCTACAAAGGCCTGCTTTACAGGAGAGCCCTGTATCAAACAGAAATTACAACGTTTACATTACAAAACACAGCATAAAGATATCAATACATACAAAACATAAATACATACATACAATACAAAAACACTACAACACTTGGCAATTAAAACAATTAGCATCGGATCTGGAGTCATGATCAGGAACGTTCTGATACCTAGTCATCAATGGCGAAGGGTCATTTGAGTCGAACACTTCAGGTGAAGAGGAAGACAGTTCATCCTGTGGTGCCTCAGAATTAGCGTTAATTCTGCAGTCAGGTTTAGGAACGTTCTGACCGCTGCTCTTCAGTGACGAAGTGTGACTGAAGTCGGAGTCTTCAGATGAAGGAAATGTCGGTGCATATTGTGTGTCCTCAGTACTGGTATCGCTTAATGAGTCAGGTGAGTTGCTTTTTGATGACGAAGTGTAACTGGAGTCGAAATCTTCAGTTGAAGGGGACGTCGATTTATCGTGAGCCGCCTCGGAATCAGCATTGATTTTGGAGTCAAGATCAAAGACGTTCTGACCGCTACTCCTCGGTGACGAAGTGTGACTGGATGTGGAATCTTCCGATGGAGCGAAAGTATGTTCATCTTCTGTGTCATCGGCACTGGCATCGCTTCTGGAGTCAGAATCGTATGTGTTCTGATCTGTGCTATCTGAGTCACTGTTGCAAACAAAAATATGCATACAGTAATATGTAAAGTGCCACACTAACACATTCTTAGTTTATAATAACTTGTGACCACATGAGCATTGCAAACAAAGGGGTTTCAGGGACGAGCACTGCAATAGGGGTTTCCCATAGCTCAGTCGGTAGAGCACCGGTCTATCAATTTAGAGGTCTCGGGTTCGAATCCCGGAGAAAACCCATTTGCTTTGCTCTTTTTATTTACACTCTTACTTATTCTATGACAAAGTATTGGAGGATTTAGTAGAATGATATACGATGAAGCCCTTTTAAATGGATAGTTCAGTTTAGGTAAAGAGATTATAGTTTTGATCAAACTGAATGTTAGTAACCAAAACTAGCACCATTACATTACAAACTAACAGTTATAACTCTACCATGCTCGAAAGGAGTTCAATATTTCAAATAACTTAGTAAACTGCCCGTTATTATTAAAAAAGAGCTGTTAATGGACAGGACGAGACACACTACATACAATGCTCAGCAGTCTACAGAAATATTGTTAGGAATAGACATACAGATAAAGTAGAGAATGAGAGAGTTGCTTCTGGCATTTTTACCTCTGACGGTTTGTCTACTTACATTTTTGTCAGGGATATGTACGCTAACAATCTAGTAAATCGTATATTAAGGCTTTATTTGATCCTGTGACATGAAACTATTGAAATATTATTTAAACGATGGTTGTTCTGAAGTAATTACAATTTACGAACTTCTATGAGATATCGTTAATTGGTCTGCTCGGGTGGGGTGGCCTCGCTATATTCCCCTCCCATGTGTGAGCACTCCGCGATACATGTATGAACTTAGAGCGAACGCCCACATTTAAACATACCTCATCCATCTCATGCATGATTTATCCACTTCTTCAAGGAAATCCTTCATATGTGTGCACGTGACACCGTTGAACTTGAAGTCACCTTTGGAGATTTGAGGCAAACAGTCCTGTCAGAAAGTGAAGAGAAAACGACATTATATAAGGTAACGTTTATATGTTAAGGTTAATATATATTTAAACAAAATACAACACAATTACACTACGTCATAACAGCTTGACTGTACTAAGCAACAAGACCCACAGGAAGGCATGACAAGTAATTGTGAAGCAAAAGGCATCACAAGTCAAGTCGATACCATATACACGATGCATTACATGTTATAATTAAGGATCAAGTTTGAAGGACAGGAGTGTCCAGTCCAAAGATCAGCTGGTTCGGTTTATTTAATCGTTTATTTAATATATATTTTACTCTTCAAAGTAATATTTTTACTGATAACATTCATGGTCCGGTTAAAGGTTATGCCATTACCATAAGTTACACGTATATTATGAGCTACTAGTTCAAACAAATAGTGATAAAGAAAAAGGGTGTCCCGACTTTTCATAACAATTATTAGGAATATGAATGTTGAGATAAATGTGTATGCCCACGTACAAGATGAATTCATACCCTTTTGAATGATCCGAAATATACCGCCATACACTGGCGTACCCATGATTTTTTTCAAGGAGGAGGGGTGTTATTTCGTTGAAATTTGAGGCCGAGGCCGAGACCACTGGTTGAGGAACGTGGGAGGTGCATTAGGGGGGGGGGGGGGGGGGGGGGTTGTCTCTTCAAAATGTTCGAGACTGAGACCCATCACAAGTTGTCGAGGCCGAGACTGAGACCATTGGTTTGAAGCAGTGTAAGTGGGATATTCGAGGCCGAATCCGAGAACATTCCAACATTTTCGAGGCCGAGACCGAGACCACTTGTTAAGTTGTGTCCTCGGGGGTCGAGACCATTGATTATGATAGTCGCGATCGCAAAAATGTAGACTCGAGACCAGTTAAATATGGTAAGGGGGAGGGGGGGGGGGGTTCCATCCCCCTCCCGTGGTCAGACATGGCATTGATTTTTTAAGAATATCTATGTGTTCATTTTACAATTGTTAGATATTGTATAGGATAAGACAAAATAAATGTACAGTTTAAATTAATCGTCATTAGTTGTTATTATGGACTGTTAGTCAATTAATCTACCAGCCATATTATTTTGGCGCAAGGCAATGTTGACAATGGCAATTTATGATTTTCGCTTTTCTTTTATTGACTGTACCATAATTTATTACAATAGATGGCCAAATAAAAAAATTCACCCGGCTGACTGTACGAAATTGAATATAAATAAAAACGATTTTTTTTTTTTTTTTTTTTTTTTTTTTTTTTTTTTTTTCAAATTGACCACTGCTAGTATGATTTTTTTTCTTCAGATTATTGCCCAAATATGATCGGTGCAAAACAGTTTTAATTCAAGGAAACTGACTAGAAATATGTTAAATGAATGAACATGAGCAAAGAAAATAGGCTTCGCAGGGAATCGAAACCGAGACTTGCTTTATACATTCAAGGGTCTCTGCAGCACGATGGTTGAGCATCGGTCTTTAAATCCGGAGCTCTCGGGTTCGATTCCCTGCGAGGCCTATTTTCTTTGCTCATTTTCATAAAAATATAATGTTATGACATAATGCATGATATCATACATGTTGAGAGATTGTGGTAATTTAAGATTGCACATGTCAGAGACCAAACAAGTAATTAACATGTAAAGAAACTACAGACAACGTGAAAATTACATGCACTGATAGCACATTTGACCTTAGTTAATAGTGGATTTCTGTACGTTGTATTACCACACAAATTCAATTTCTAGTGACATACATTGTAATAGTGACTTACATGCGATAATGACGCTATCTCCTTTGCTGTCTCTAAGATCGTTTTATTTACACGAATACTATTCATGTGCAGCTCTTTCAGGTGTGGCATCTTGCAGATCCAGGATGCGATATGTCTTGATGAAGATACCAGATCCATCCCGCCATATGGATATCCTAATGTCAACTTCTGAATCTGCGATAAGAGTGCAATCAATACTGAATCCTACTGAAATATATTTAGGTTCATATAATGAGAAGAATTCGTTAGGCGTCTTGTCGTTTAAAAACGCCGCGGCTTTCATGGGCTTTCCTGATAATCCGACTTTGTGTTGAAATCTCGAATATCATCCACTAGAAAGCTGAAACTTAACGCTTCACGTTTTTTTAAAAGAAAAGACGAATAGCACGATATCCGGGTGATTATGTAAGGCGCAGTCGCGCGGTGGAAAGCAATATCGATCCGTATTTTGATATCACATAATTACTCGCCAAGCCTGGGACAAAGTACGAGCCTAGCTTGATAATCCGTCTTTTGTGATCGTAAAACTGAGAAAGTCAAAGGACAAGCCGGACCGCTGCGCCACATATAATCACCTGGATATCTTGCTCTATTTAAGACCTCGTCTTTATTTAGAAAAAAATTGAAGCGTTCAGTTTCAGCTTTCTAATGCATGTTAATCGAGATTTCAACACAAAGTCGGATTATCAGGAAAGCCCATGAAAGCCGCGGCGTTTTTAAATGACAAGACGCCTTAGTCTTTGGACTTTACAATTTATTCCATGATTGTAAATTACGAGCACCATTTCTGTATTTCTAAATCAATAATAATAATAATAATAATAATAATAATAATAATAATAATAATAATAATAATAATAATAATAATAATAATAATTCATATTTATATAGCGCATTTTTAATTAAAAACTGATCGATGAGCTTTACAACCTCTCGAATAACCTACAACAAAAATAAATAAGTCTTAATTTATTTTGTTTATATATAATGTTGGGGACAATCTTAAATCTGCTGGTAAGTTGTTCCAAACTGTAGTGTAGGGCAAGCGAAAAACAAAAAAACTACGCTCTCAACCCTTTAAATTTTTTCTTGGAGCCATACTAATTGAACTATCTACTCTACAACGTAAGTTATAGTAAGCTTGTCTAGGAACATTTAATAAAGTACACAAATAACCAGGAGCAAGATTGTGTGTACATTTATATACAAATAGTGCAATCTACATAATTCTCTTTTGGACTGGTAACCAATGCAGACTGTGCCATAATATAGTTGCCCTATATTGTTTTTGGCCCTTACAACAATGCGAACAGCACTATTTTGTAGGCGCTGAAGTCTCTCTAGTGCAAAACAGGGAACATTTACCATGATAGCATTTCCATAATCCAAACAACTGAGCATAACAGAGCGCATAGCATGACTGCATTACTTATTCTTGACATATTATATAAATTAAACTTTACAGATTTACATAGCGCTGTAACTTGGTCAGACATGGACAACGAGGAATCAGACACAACACCTAGGCGTCTGACTGTAGTTAAAGCCGCAACTTGAGTTTGGGAGACAACATCAAGAGAACTTCCGTTTTTTCTTCATCTAACTTCAACCTACAATCATCCAACCATTGATTACTTCAGTACAATCTTCAATAATC
Organism: Echinarachnius parma; assembly: GCA_037951105.1. Taxonomy (NCBI): domain Eukaryota; kingdom Metazoa; phylum Echinodermata; class Echinoidea; order Clypeasteroida; family Echinarachniidae; genus Echinarachnius; species Echinarachnius parma. The sequence goes on along the minus strand of JBAMJV010007744.1, from coordinate 138,575 downwards.
TTAAGTTTCCTTTGAAGGCTGTGGGTACCTTTGAATCAACAGTACAATACAATTGAATATCATCAGCATATGTGTGGTATTGATCATTGTGACGCCTGAGTATATCTCCAAGTGGTTTCACAAACAGAGTAAAAAAGCAAAAGCCAAAGTACAGAGCCCTGCGGGACTCCACATTGGAGAGGTACTTCGTCTGAAGTTCGATCATGTACAGAGACTCTAAAGGACCGATCACTCAGATACGACTAAAACCATTTCAGAGCAGTGTCACAAATACAAAATTGCGTTTGTAAACGCTTTATCAACCTTACATGATCAATGGTATATTTTCACAAACCGCAATATATGCATTTAGCCACATTTGCTGTTCTACGGCAATGTACGGATGTATGCAAACATTTTTTGCGAGTTTTGCAATTTTGTTATTTTGTCTTTCAAGGGATGGTACAGTTCTGATCAAACTAAATGCTAGTAGCAAAAACTGGTAAGTTATCATTACATCTAATAGTTAGACATCCAATAGTTAAACGCTGCAAAATTTTGTACCGTTCATTTTGTTCGTGTATTTGTATTTGCTCAGCAAAATAATACCTACTAATAACAGTTTTCTTTATCGGTCTACAAATCAAGACATCAGTATTACATTATCTGTTTCTAGCAAAGCGACATTTGTCTGAAGGGTTTAAATAATACAATTTAAAACGCATTCATCACATATGTTTAGTACAGAGTAGTTTGTAGATATTATGGTAGTATATTATACATGTGTTGTTTCTGCCTTCTCTGATGCCATAACGTAGAAGCTGTCCTCGAGTTTCATCTCATGTAGTGTCAGTTCTGTCAGGTCTGGCATGCCAGACAACCATGCTGCAAGGTATTCAGATGATACGTCACCTAGAGTCGTCTTAAACAGTGTGACCTGCTTAACCTGATTTAAACATTAAAACAAAATAATGAGAACCCGGGTTAGCTTGAAGAGAATTATTGCCTACATGTTTGTGACGGGAAAGATTATAGACGGACATACTAGTAATGGGGATTAGTTACTTTTGATTGTTAAATATTATTTATGTACAACATGATGAATGAAATATGTTTTCTATATGCTCATAGATACATAAATCCTTGCTGTAATATGCACTATAGAACTAGACGAAATGTTTATTATTTTTACTATTATTAGTAGTATTGTTAGCTCTTACCCAGATCGGACAGACACATGTATTAGTATTAAAGGGATATAGTAACTTTGTTGACATGTGCAAAAAGTGATGAATGGTTGATGCACTGTATGATGCCACAAACCCCCGTCCGACTATAATCTGAGTACCCCCCCCCCCCCCCCCTCGGGTGTACATGAAGCAATGGAGACGACTTTCACTACCCAGTTGCTGCTCTCTACCTAGGTGTATACATGGGTACCATGGTCGGGTGTTAATTAGCCTGCAGCGCCATCATCAGTTACAGCTCGGCTAGTATGCTCCATTAGGAGTTGAGAAAGTTTGCAATATCATTGTGTGAGTTTGAAATGTACCTGATGACCATGGGTAATAATAATTAAGTAATTATTTAAGCGCTTAGAGGCTCTTTGCAATTTGCGCTATATAAATGTCTATTATTATTATTATTAGTATGTTGTTATTTGATATGTCCACAGGGTATTGTGTGAAGGTTTCAAGTCAAATGGACGTTGCATGGCCGAGTAATGAGCAAAAATGCAAAGTGATATTCACTAACTCACTGCACTCACTTTGCACACGGTTTCAAAACTCTGGGGGAGTTTTTCTTATCTGAATACTTCGAAAAACCGAAACCTGTCCATGATTTGTGTGTCAATACGAATACAACAAAGTATTAGGGAACCGCAAGAATTCAAATGGGATTGTTAGGATTTGGACAATGTTACTATTAAAAGTCCCTTTACGTTGCGCGAAATTTGTGATTATACTGTAAATATATATAATAGCATTAATAATGGTAATTATGATAAATATGGTAGTACTCATCATGAGCAAGTATGAATAATAATAATAATCGTAATTATACATTTCTAAATGTGATGATTTCTAAAAATTGTGGTACATTTCATGTGTTGTATCCATTCCAGTTGCAAATACCATGAGTGATTTTTTCAGATATTTTCGCCTCTAATTCTGGAAACAACTCTTTTTCGAGGTTTCGTTACCATTTGATGGTAATAATGAAGATAATTTTAAGATTTCCTTTGATACAAGGGAGGGAGCTTCAAGAAAAAGCCATGGTTGCTATGGAACGTGTAATTCTATGATATTCAATTCTGCCACGGAAACAACAAATTTCCCTAATATGCGCCGAAATTAGCATATTCCGCTTATTTGCAGTTGGCCTGTTAAACATATTGAAAGCGTTGCTTAAACTGGCAATACATGTATTACGAAATGGGAAATTCGCTTGTGTTAATACATAACTTGGTATGGTTACCTAACACCAATCTCACTTAAAACAATGATAATAACTCCTGCCGTTCTTACATACCTTGTTGCATTCATATTAACTGTAGAGGCATGGTCAAATTTACGGTATTCCGAATTAGTCTTTCGTTAATATATACATGTACTATTTTATGATTGAACTATTTGTACTATATTTGAAAGTCTTCCTTGGCGAATTACAGTTGTGTGAAAAGTTATGGCAGTGAGTTATGAAATACTGATTTGTACGTTTGCCCATTGCTCGGTCAAATGACATTAATTTATCATGAAATGTTCACACCACAGTTGGTAAACCTCTCTGATTACATGGTGCAAATTTATATTAACTGTTTGTCATTTTTTCACATGTCAATAGAGACTAAATAATGTTAAAGGATAACTTAACCCGTTCAGAACTGATTGATTCTGGTATAACTTGTTTTAAATACATCTTTTCAAAGAGAATTAAAGATAAACTGGAAATCATATTTGTCATTTATACATCAGATATTAGTTTGCAGATTTGAGAAAGTCATATGTGACCGTATGTGATACCTTGGCTTGGGCTGCCTTCTCTGACGCCATGACGTAGAAGCTGTCAGCGAGTTTCATCTCATATAGTTTCAGTTCTGTCAGGTCTGGCAAGCCAGACAACCATGCTGCAAGGTGCTTAGATGATACATCACCTAGAGTCTTATACATCATGGTGACCAGCTTAACCTGATAGGAGTTTCAACATTAAAACAACATAATGAGGACCCGGTTTATCTTGAAGAGAATTATTGCCTACATGTTTGTGACGGGAAAGATTATTAACGGAAATATAATAATAACGGAAATATAATAGTCGTAATGATACATTATAATGATAATGATTTCTGAAACTTCTGTATACTTCATACTTTGTATTCAATCCAGTTGCTATTTATTTTTTCTTCAGATATGTTCACCTCTAAATCTGTAATAACCCTTTATCGAGTTTTCGTTTCCATTTGACGATAATAATGAAGACAATTGTAAGTTCTCCTCTTCTCTGCCAGCCTCATGGTTTCATTTAAAATTATACGCAATTTTGATTGGATTGGATTCGAGTTTGAATATATAATACATAATGACCATTATAAGGATCAAATCTGAATTTGGTAAAAATGGTAAAGTTAGATATCCTTGAACGGACCTGTATGTTCATATTGCTAAATTGGATAATCAAGTTTCTCATGTGGGTATGCTAGGGTAGGAATACCCATATAAGGCAATACTGCAAATTCTGAAAATAATCAAGTTCGCGAAACAGTTATGTCGTAGGGCTAAACTGGAATCATAGCAATATTGCTGTCTTAGTAGTATTGATTTTAAAATATACAACATCTATGGCATGGATACAATTAAACATGAGACAGATTATAGCTGATACATGATTACGTTTTGTAATAATGAAAGTTTTCATGAATGTAATAATGAAAGTTTTCATGAATGTAATAATAAAAGTTTTCATGAATGTAATACAACATAGGCTTACAAGTATGTGGCAACGACACTGCATACATGTATACATCATTTGAAACCATAATAACATTAAAGAACATCAGCACTAGCACTATAATGGGTGGTTCAGAACAAACCAACCCCGGAACGGCATGGGAACAAAACGTCGGGTTCTAAAGCATAATCCATGTATTAACCCACTTAGAGACGAGGGGGCATTATGGCCCCACCACCGAGATTTTACCGATTGCTCGAAAACGCGTAAACATTTTACCCGCATGACTTAATGACTAATTTCATGTTTTGTGCACGTGAACACACATATTTCTATTATCAGTGACATCTGACCAGTTGTCCGTGCAAATCAGCTCAATCCTTATTACAGCCTCTTAGCTCCTTCTGTGGTGCTAGCCATTTGTTTTGAAATGAACAAATACATATCCTTCCCTTGTACATGTTGTATATATCGATTAATCCGAACAAACACACCTAAGTAATTGACTCGTTTCGATAACTGTCTTTATCACACTCTCTTGCCCATCACATCCTATAAATCAACCTTTGGATTTCTTGAATGCATCATTCTAGAATTGCCGTGAGTGATCAAACTAACACACGTCTACAATAACCCTATTGCATCCCCTTAAAGCTCTCCTCATCTTGTAAAATGCCTGTAGTTTCGGGTGTGCTTCGTATTCCGAAGGTTAGTTATTCCGAAGGTTCATTATTCCGAAGGTTCGTTATTCCGAACACGCAAATTTCGTATTGGACCGAGCATCGTCGTGTCGATCGTGAATAAAGATTTACACCTGAAATGACCTCTCAACTGTCTATCATTGATAAGGCATTAGCATACTACCAAACATAATATTGCATGGTGTCAGAGTAGAGGATCCGCCTTGGGAGATGACGTTTCTGAGGGGAGAAAGTGATGTTTGAACCCGAAAACAGGTGACGCCGTTTCAGTTTGTTCGCATGCAATACTCGTAACACGTAGGGAACGAAACCACTACGTACAATCAATACACTAAACCACTTATACACGGACGTCTATGACAATACACATACATACACATGATTGATTCAGTGTGGAATGTCATTGTGCATAAGATATACTAACCTCCATGAAATTGCTTGTATCGTTATTTTGACAGGTTTTAAAGTACTGCAACAGTAATATAAGTTATTCAAGCATTGTTCTGAGAGGGTGAAAGAATGAAATTGATTATGGCGACTAGTCTTAGCCAACCAGATTCATTGGATTTGAGTGGAAATCTAGCAGAGAATTGAAAGCGTTTCAAGCAGAGGTTTGATTTGTTCAATGTTGCTAGTTGAATGTCGCAAAAGGATGATAAATGCCAGACTTCTATGTTTCTTCATGTCGTTGGGGATGGCGCCCTAGACATCTACAATACGTTTGTGTTCGCCGAAGAGGGTGGTGAGATGAAACTTGAGAAAGTCGTTGAGCAGTTTGAGAAATATTGCATACCGAAGCGCGATGTGACGTATGAAATACATAGATTATTCACGAGGTCACAGTGTGAGAGTGAAACGATTGGTCAGTATGCTACAGAGTTGAGACATCGCGCACAGTCGTGTGAGTTCGGAGATTTGACAAACAGTTTGATTCAGGATAGAATTATCTGCGGAATGCTGGATAATGGGGTCCGTGAACGTCTATTGAGGCAAGATGCGTTAACACTCGATAAGACATTGCAGCAATGTCGTGCTGCTGAAACGACTCGAGCTCAAGCCAATGAGTTGAGTTCTAAGGATAAGGTCTCCGTCGATGCTCTAGGAAGTAAGAAAAAGGTGTTCTCTCCCGGATCTCAGCAGAGTTTCAGGCAAGGTGAAGTTCGTAGGCCACGTCAGGGTCAGAATTCAAGGCCGAAACAGAATTCAAAGATTACATGTGGTAAATGTGGAAATTTCCATGGTCCAAATGGATGTCCGGCTCAAGGTCAAGTTTGCAGGAAATGTGGTAGGAATAATCACTTCGCAAAGTGTTGTAAAACACCGGTTGACAGAGTAATCAATGAGTTGCAGAATCTGGAGGTCGATGATGATGTTTATGTTGATGTCGTAGAGGCAAATAAATCAAGTGATGAGTGGAAGGTCAAATTGATTGTCAATGATAAACCAGTAGAATTCAAGTTGGATACTGGCGCTCAGACAAATCTAGTTCCGGAATCAGTGTATCAGAGTTTGAAACCCAAACCAAAGTTGCATCCGGCGCGTGTGAGGTAGGACAGGTTACAGCGGAGTAACCATCCCGGTCAAGGGACGTTGTTTTGTACGGGTTCAGTACAAAGGTTCAACTCACACTATGGACTTTCTAGTTACTCCAGGAGAAAGACAACCGTTGCTAGGACTACAAGCATGTAATGCGTTACAGCTTGTAAAAAGAGTCTTGAATGTCAAGACTGAATCAAGACATGTGGTCGACGATTACCAAGACGTGTTTGAAGGGCTAAATAATGATGAAAGACCCATTCAACACGCATGAAGTGTCATCCAACAGACGGAAACAGTTTGTTGAAGAAACCCAGAAAGACAAGACACTCCAGCAGCTGTTAGGAGTCATCAAAGATGGCTGGCCTGAATCAAAACAGCAGTGTCCAGTAGCTATACGAGAGTACTGGCACATCAGAAGTGAGCTATCTGAAGCTCAAAGCTTGATACTCAAAGACAACACGATTGTTGTACCAGCATCAATGAGGTGTCAGATGCTGAGTCAGATCCATGAGGGTCACCAGGGCATTGAAAAATGCAAGAGGCGTGTAAGAGTCGTCTTGTATTGGCCCAGAATCAATCAAGACGTTGCATAAATGGTACAAGATTGCCATTCGTGCCTGATGTCAAGCCAAAACAGCAGACAGAGAGTCTGCAGCTTCATGCAGTGCCGAACAGACCGTGGGAGAAAATCGCGGCTGATCTGTTCATGCTGAACAGGAAGGACTACCTAGTGATAGTAGACTACTATTAACAGTTTGTAGAAGTCCGTCAACTGAAATCGACTAGCAGCAGTCGCCGGCGGAACTCCTGTACACCAGACGATTGAGATCGAACCTGCCCATGATGGACAATCTCCTTGATCCCCAGCACGTCGATCCTCAAACGGTGAGGGAAAGGAAGGAAGTGCAGAAAGCAAAACAAAAGAGACACTATGACCAACACGCTCGAGACCTACCAAAGTTCAGCGTAGGAGATCATGTCAGACTACAAGACATGCAGAACAATCGTTGGTCACAACACGGCCTCGAGGCCGACTTTGCCAGGCCTCGGCCTCGTCCTTGGCCTCGTAATGCCGTGACTCGGACTCGTCCTCGGCCTCGTAGCATGCGGCCTCGGCCTCGATGACTCGAGGCCGGTTCGAGGGCGGAAGATTTCATAGAATCTGGTGAATTTAAGATTCAACATCTATTCACTATTTTGAAGTATTTTCCAATAATATTTCATTAAAAAAAAAAAAAAATGTAAATCATACGATTGATAGTTAAGTTCATGCGCAGCTACGACCTACGTACGTACCGTACCCATCGATATCTCTCGATGTAATATAGTACGGTACAGTCAAAGATCCTACATACAGCGCTGCAGCGCTCTGATATACAGCGTGCGCACCCTAGAATTTGAAGATCTTGGTTGTTCAAAATTTTAAACAGCGTTGTTAGAGGGACCGGCTTAAACAGCGTTTTTGGTTGTTTAAAAAGTTGTTTAATTTGTTTTGCTGTGTATGCACAAGGCAAAGTAAGTTACGCAATGGCATGTGATCGATTAGATCACGATTATTTGGTAATACTGAAGTATCTCGAAAATACTTTTGCATTTTCATGAAATTCTCAGTCTTGGAGGTCTTGAGACCGGTCTTTGCCAGGCCTCGGCCTCGGCCTTGGCCTCGTAATGCCGTGACTCGGACTCGTCCTCGGCCTCGACCATGGTGACTCGGACTCGGACTCGGCCTCGGACCATGGTGACTCGACTACAACACTGCAACACGGGGTCGTCAGGACCAGGCTGCCAAATCGTTCATATATTAATGTACCAAATTTTGGTACAGCTCGACAACGGCGAGATTCGACGACAAAATCGACGTCATATTCGACCGGCGCCACAACCCAGAGATGAGGGAATCATCGCAGCGCAGACGGACAGTGATTCCGAGGACGTCGCAGTCAATGATGACTACAACCACGCGCGACGAGGTGATCGACCAGCGTCGCCAGGACCACCAACGTCATCATACAGGACCACCAGGAGTGGACAACTCGTCAAGCCCCCAGAGCGCTTGGATCTTTAAGATTTAGGATACATAGAATTTAAAGAACATTGACAATAAAAAAAAAGTTTAAAAGGACTATTGAAATAAGACTCTTGAAATGAACCATTGATAAAGATTCTAAATTAAACACTGAAAATACTGTTAAATATTGAAATTGAAAGTTACATTTTATTATGAAAAAAAGCGTTCAGTTCAAATGTCATATTTGTAATTGTTATATTAAACAATGTTGTTCTGTTCTCTTCACAGATGTCTGGATGAAGACCATAAGATGGATTGATTTATAGAGTTCACAAGATTGAGAGGGCACTGTAAAGATATCACGTGTTCTTGATCATGGCCACTGCGTGGAGCGAGCATCGTCGTGTTGATCGTGAATAAAGATTTACACCTGAAATGACGTCTCAACTGTCTATCATTGATAAGCATACTGACACAAATATTGCACGTATACCAGAGGGTTCGTTAATCCGAACATTTGTTGCATTATTCCGAAGGTTCGTTATTCCGAGGGTTCGTTATTCCGACGGTTCGCAATTCCTAAAATAAAATCGGGTTCGTTATTCCGAAGGTTCGTTAGTCCTAAAATAGAATCGGGTTCGTTATTCCGAAGGTTCGTTATTCCGAAGGTTCGTTATTCCGAAGCTTCGTTATTCCGAAAATAAAATTGGGTTTGTTATTCCAAAGGTTCGTTATTCCGAAGCTTCGTTATTCCGAAGGTTCGTTATTCCGAAGGTTCGTTATACCGAAGGTTCGTTATTCCGAAGATTAATTATTCTGAACGTACGTTAATCCGAAAATATATTCAGTTTCATTATATTGTAAGTTAACTTGAGGAACAAAATTTAATTTGATTTATGTGTGTAGAATGGCGTTTAAGTTGAGATTATATCATTCTGGGGGGCCAAAAGAGGCTAATTTCCATGTTTTGGCGGCCATTTTGGATTTTCGCGTTTAAAAAAGAACGCTCAAGGTTTCATGTCTGGCACTCATCGGATTTGGAATCAGCACCCTCGAATTATCAAGAAACCATCAAAAAACGTAGTATATATATTTTTAAAAAACAAGGTTCGGTGGTCTCTAGCTCGGACTATATATTCATCGTACAAACCATTAATCACTTCATGCACATGTTAAAAGGACAGGTCCACTTTTACAAAACGTCTGAACAGCTTTCAGTTGACGGATGGGGATCAATGTAACACGCAAACAAAAATCAGAGCGAACAGCCCTCTAATTTGGATTCTACAAATGAAAAACGAATGCGTCCCTCCATTTAAACTATACATCGGTCAATAAAGGAGTTCAACTGATTTAGCATAATATTACAACAATAGAGTACTAATTCTCGTAAAGGTATTGTGAAGCCGACATTTGTTAAGGGAAGGCACGGAAAAAGATCTCAAAAAGAAAGAATATATAATTACATGTAGTCAGTTTAAGCGATGTTTGGGTATTTTGCTTGGTAAACGCTCACACATTAGTACTTATGCGCGGGTCACGTAGCTATCGTGGGTCACGTAGGGGTCATGCATACCGATCTGGCACTCCGTGAAATCTATGTACGAACTTACTCACCGGCCGAAAATACATATGTACCTATTTAACCGACGTCCCTCAGTTAATTCAGTTTTAGGTCTATAACTCCACGAAAAGGAGATTTCAAGCCCTAATTTTTTCAGGCATGCTATTAAATGACATTTCCTTTCATATAAGACAATAACCTCGCAACTTTTGAATTTTGGCTTGCAAAAGTGGATCTCTCTCTTTAACAAAGTTACCAGATCCCTTTAAAATGTAAAATGTAAAATGTAAAATCATGACTGAGGACCATCAACAGATCTCTCTAAACAACACCAACATTGAGAAAGTGGACAAGTTTGTCTTCCTTGGCAGCATAGTTCCTTCCATAGAAGAAGATGTGAAGAGGAGAATAAGACTGGCAGCCTGGTCATTTGGAAGGCTGAAGAGTACCATCTGGTCCAACCAAGACATATCAAGAACTCTTAAAGTTATAATCTACAGAGCCCTCATCCTCCCTATTGCTACATATGGAGCAGAATCCTGGACTCTGCGTAAATCAGACAGAAGGAAGCTTGAGGTTTTTGAAATGAGATGTCTCCGGACCATCCTGGGAGTTCACCTAATGGACAGGGTGAGGAATGAAGAAATTCGACAAAGACTAAACATCACAAACACTATCTGTGAAGAGATAACCAAGCGACGTTGAAATGGTTTGGGCATGTTGTCCGCATGCCGCATCACCGACTACCATACCAAGCATACAGAAATGACTTTGACGCACGTAGACCCCCGGGACGCCCTCCTACGAGATGGAGAGACCAAGCCCAGAGCGACGTGGGACTACCCTTACACGAGGCAGAGCTCATAGCCCAGAACAGACCTGAGTGGAACAGAATTTCTCGTAGGGGAGCGAAGGGACACACCGTCCTGTGCACCTAAGTCAAGTAAGTAAGTCTAGATCCCTTTAACCAAATTTGCGAAAATCGGATCTTATCATGATCTATTGTGTTAAAATCTTGTGAACTGTTATTGTTTCATGTCAGCCCCGAACATTCTTCACTTGCGTGACTTATGTACACACAAATGGAATTATAATTCGTCTAGAATGAGAATAAACCATTATTTGTTATTTTGGCCTTGAGTTCATGTGAGATGTTCGTTTTGGGGTTAAATATAGTTGTCTAGTTGTTGATTTGTGGGCAAACTGTTATTTGTTGACATAAATTACAATGTAACTGAGTTGAGTTTTAAAACTCAACCTAGTAGATAGTAATCTATTGCCCATACTCGACTTGCGTGCTCATTCCCATGGCGAACGAATGTTACACGGCCGTAATGTATACTGCCCACCTCCCCCCCCCCTCCCCCCCCCCCCCCCCCCCCCCGCCCCCCGTCCGTAGAAAGAATTTAAATTGCCCGTTGTTGTTATGGTTAAGCATTGTTTAATACACACTGTTAACATTAATTATCTTCACATTACTTTGTGATTTATTTGTCGAGTGTATATTTTAATATTTGGTATAGCGTATTAAAGGTAAACAAGCAATATACTGCGATATTGGGCTAATTTTGAATGCAAACTTATATCAATCATCTTAGCTAAATAATTTCTCATCTGGATAAACCAGTGTTTGTTCATGATGTAGGGTGTCTGTCGGTCCGTGTTTTTTTTCTAGCCACCCCGTACATTTCGTGTATCATTTCTCATTTATATGATTATATTTGTAAACATTTAAATGACATGCATGTCGTAACCTAGCCGTGTTGATTTTCCTTTTTGTTTAATAAAATTGCTGGACTGAATTATTGTACAGAAATAATACGAATTCCATGCATGCATTACAATGAATAACATATGGATTTATACATACATACCTATTGAAACAAAATAGTACAACACAGGTAACTTACACATTTCTCGGTCCCTTTATGCATGACAAGTTATTTTTCTTTCAGATATAAACCCAACGTGCTACTTATTCCTTATCTGGGCCCCATTTCATACAACCTTTGCAATTGGTGTAAATTTTATGACAATTACCTGATGCCAATCACCACGCATAGTAATAATAACGACATGTATAAACAGCAAGGCATTTTTAAAGATTGTTTCCGTTAAACATCTTTCTCTCATATATCTTCACCCACATACCGATTTTGTATTGATCTTAATATTGCCGGAATTAAAGGAACTACAGCGTCTAGATGGCCTAATTTTCACAAATCGGCTCTCTATACGTAATTTTTCCCGAAGAAAAATAATTTGGCAGTCATTTCTCATGAAATCAATCAATTTTGGGGTAATTAGTAAATATCTAATTGTCCTGGGAACGTCCCTTTTAAATCGCCAAAATGTGACGTCATCTAAAGAACAGATTAGACCTTGGGGAATTTATTTGATCCCTGTTCGCTCTTATCACTAGCCCCTAGGCGCTGATGTCTCAATTTACTGGCAGCAAGAGGAGGAAGTGAGGAGAAAGAGAGGAGGTATGCCAAGGTCGTTGGCCAGTGGACCCGAGCTAGACCAGAAGTCTTATAGTGTTAGTCTTAGTAATTAAACTCAGTAAAAGTATACTGTAGGTTATGTCATTGGTTGTGTTAGTGTTTATATAAGGTTTGCGAGATGTAGAACACTTTAAATGTGTGTATAAAAGAGACTGGGAGAGAGAATTCTCATTCTGGGGGAAAACATTGCTAAAATCTTTCACTGCACATTTACCAGAATGATTGTTTAATAAATGCTACTCTCTTGGTTTAGTTTTTGGCCTCAATATAGACTGTTGTTTTACTTTTAGAATTAGAAACATATGGCCACTGCAGACATGATCATTCCATTTTTTTCTCTGCAGGGAAATCATGTTTAGTTTAGTGGCCACTACAGGCAGGATAACTGCTACAGACAACTTAAATAGACATGCTGTCTGAATGTTTATAGGTCATGTATTAATACAATAAAGAATGAAGAGGTCTGCAAACATAGACTAGTGGCCATGCAGTTTACTGCAGCCCAGAGAAGATTATCTCTATGGTAGCACTAGGCCTGGGGGGAGGGGGCAGTTAAAACAGCATGGGATTGTTGCCAGAAGAGATAAAAGTGTCAACATCAGAAAAGAATCCCCGTGTTCACACACAAAATTTTCAGCCCTTAATCATGACTAAAGAATCAGCAGCTGACTATAGAATCAGCTTCCCATTAAAAAATCGTGTGTCTGAACGCTTACTAACGAAACGACGTATCGCTAGAGATGACTAGCGATACGCTGGTTTTATCCCCGTTTCGTACGAGAGCTGACTATAGAATCACGCCGAATTTGTGTGTGAACAAGGATTTCTCGCTTAATCATGTTTAGCGATACGACTCGTAACTAACTGGGCGTGGCTTAACTCGAACGTTCGCGCACACAGGGCCCTAGGGGGCCCTAGGGAGACCTGGTGTTCGATGCATCTGAAAGCCACCTGGACAACAGCTGGTGTCCGATATGCTATGTGTGTGTGTGAACGTTGACCAGGTTTGATTTAATCATCACTAAAGAAACGTCGTATCGCTAGTGATGATTCTATAGAGATGATTAAGGGATGAAATTTGTTGTGTGTGAACACGGGGAATGTGACCAGTTGATTTCCACCGAGGTGGAACTCAAGCTAACAGGACAAACACGTCATGGATGACGCGTCATGACTTAAGCCAATGAATTGTCAATCACATGACAATCACGCTGCCGATTCCGGAACCCTAAAGGTGGGTGGGGCGTAAACTGGCTGCTAAGTGAGATTTGGCATCAAACAATTAGTCTTAAATCACTACTGTGTTTATTCTCATGGATTTTTTTTTCGGCAGACCTATGTTTCAAGTCATCAACTATGGAATAAGTGTCAAAGTAAGTTGTATTCTTTAGGTCCTTTATTCAATGATCAAAATAGTTATTATAATATACGGCATGTATATGACAACTAATAATTTACTCTGAAATTCTATATTAATTTGCAATGTAAAAAGGGTGATTGGCCAATGCGATATTATGTATCTCGTCAAATAACTTTGTGCTTTGACCTGTTAACAACTGCTTTTGTTCTATAAAGCACTTAAGCCATTATAATTTCTGTAAATGAGCTCATGTCAATTCTTGCATACATTTTCACTAACATTGTTTAATAATAATAATAATAAACCATTTTTATATAGCGCATAATCACAAAAAATACATTTAAGTCTCTAAGCGCATTGAAGGAATGAACATATAGAAATAGGAAAACAGACAGGGAGCGAAGAAGAAACAACGTGAAATGAAGTATGACAAAACTTTGACATACAGTGTAAAACCTAATCCATTAAAAAATGTAATACGTTTTCAAAAGACTCTTAAAATCAGTTACTGTGTGTCACAGTGAAAATGCATTTTTTTTAATTGATTTAATTTTATGAGCAAAGGTTGTAATTTTCCTTTAAGTTTTGCTTACTTCCCCTGTTGCTAGGTGATGTAAGTTAATTCATGCAGTAAGTGATGGCGCAAGAGAGAGAGTCTTTTCAAGCCAGAGAGTCAATGAGTAGACTGTGCCATTGATGACTGATTTTATTTGCATATTAATTGAGAACTATGTGCAGAGAGAGAGAGAGGAGTCCTTGCCTGACGTGGCGTGTAGCTGTGTAGCTGAGTGCACTGAGCCTTTTCTTTTGACCAGCTGCTATAGATGTTTTCATGGAAGGGTGATTTTGGACATGCACCTTCCAGTAGATTTATAGGTTTTTTGGGGTAGTCACATTTTAGATGTTGGTGAGCACAGATGTGCACTTTTGGCAGCAGGCAGAATTATGTAGTCAAGCTAAGCAGCTATTTTGATTGTGGTTTTGAAACTGTATAATGTGGCAAGAAACAGCCTAATATCAGCAATTTGGGTTCCAGTTATCTCTTCATACCTTATTTGAGGTCAGATACAACTTGTAGACCACCATTTATTCCAGTCATCGATGGCACCGACGTTGGGCGTGGTTCCAGAGAAGGACTCGCTTTCGGTTATCCAGTTTAGTCACCACAGTCTCGTGGAAGAACATGCAGTCACAGTGCGGTGATGTAAATTTGACAAAAGACATTTCTTCATTTTGGATTTCTTCGTTGACGGCCAAGTGATTGATTCGCTGACTTTGAGAGATTTTGAGAGACAGTGTTTGACGACATCTTTTGAATGAACGTTGAATGAACGTGTAATGACAGCCTTGTCATTCAAAGACATACAATTCCGTTGAACGGTTGACTTTAAAGGCTTAACACGAAATTATAGAAAGTACTACAGACTCTTTAGTAGTTCTTTTGAATTTGGAAACGGTACATGCTGTACTTCATATATTGTGTTTTTGGATCTTGTTGTATATACCTTTTGGATTTTGTGAGTAGTTACATTCATGTATGTGTTCCCAAGCTAGAGCTCCAGGAAACAATAGGAGTATGGGTAATTTTGAGGAGGCCATATATTAAATTAACTTTGTGATTGGATCAATTCAGGATCCTGTTCACTAATTCAGAATTGGGATTGGACTTTGGGATTGGACTTTTGGGGTTAACGCTGAGATGCATTTGTATATGTTTATAGATAAGCTTTGTTTGGGGTGTTGAAACCTTGAAGATAATTTGGGTATTGATGTCATGATCACAAGGCAGGGTCATCAGGACATTTGTGTTATGGGGTAGTTGAACATATGAGTGGTAAGGTGAAGGTTGTGTATTTAAGAAAGTGGGTCAAAGCAGGATCCTTTTCATTTGTGAGTATATTCAACTTATATATTACAGGTAACCATTTGAGGTTGGATCAACGCAGGATCCTTCTCATTTTAGGAGAGGTTGAGGGGTAGTGGTAAGGACTATTTTGTTTGGGGTCACAAAGAGATGAAGCGGAATAGTAATTGGTTATAAAACACTTTTGATGCTGAGATTTTGGGTTATAGTATATTTCATCTTCACTACGGTAGAAGATTGATTGAATGATTTTGAACTTTGGTAATTTTTGTTTATTGAACTGAAATAAATTGCATATATTTTGATGGTACATGGCACGAGTGAATAATTAATTATTTTGAGTCTTCCCGTGTGACACTGTGTCAACATGCTTGAGATGGCTCGGTAATTTATTCTATAACTCTGCGGCTGCCAGTTGGAAAGATCTTGCACCGTAAAAATGTGTTGATATTATGGGGGTGGCTAAAATAATTTTGATTGAGAGCGAAGGTTTCTTGCTGGATAATATTTTGTAACTTTTTATAACTGTTGTAGATACGCAGGGCCTAATTGTTGCAAGCATATGAACACCAATGATAAAATCTCAATTTGCTTCTTAACCGGGAGCCAATACAATATTGTTGTAAGACTGGACTTTAATGCTCATTGAGTCGAGTGCGAGTAACTAACCTAGCCGCAGAGTTTTGTATTCGTTGCAACTTTTGAATCTCATTGTTCGGAAGACCATACAAGATACCATTACAAAAATCAAGTCGAGACATTACGTGAGCATAAACAAGCATCGGTGTCGACTTTTTAGAAAGAAAAGGACGAATTGTTCCAATCTTGTGCAAGGCAAATGAAGCAGGTTTTCATTTTTGATTTACATGAGTTGACAGTGTCAGATGCTTGTCCAGTCTCACACCAAGGTTTCTAGTAGAGTCAACACTTTGTTTAGAAGTGCTACCAAAAGAGATACTTTTGATCCTACCATACTGCCTAAATTTACTAGTAAAGTGAAAAACTTTGGTTTTATCTTCAGTTAGTTTAAGACCATTATGCGCTGACCAATTCTTAATGTCAGCCATACAAGTCTGGAGTTGCACGATTGCTTCAGTCTGATGACCCTTTTTTTACCAAAAATGTAAACTTGTGTATCATCAGCATACATCATACCATTTAATGTATGCTTACACAAAATATCATGCACCGGGGCAACATAAAGGCTAAAAGCAATCGGGCCAAAAACCGACCCTTGCGGGACCCCGAATGAAGATAACGTAACATCTGACTTGCAATTATCAATTATAACCGCATGTGTCCTATTCTCAAAATATGATTTCATGAATTCAAGAGCTGTACCACTAATACCATATCTATCATCATGATCATGCAAACGAGATAACAATGTTTCATGTACAATTGTGTCAAAGGCTGCTTTATAGTTAAGTAGGAGTAGAATTGCCTCTTCGCCTTTATTTATTTATTTATTTATTCAGTCTTCTTTAAAAACACAGGGTAGCCCCATTCAGAGCCACAAAGGCCTGCTTTACAAGAGGGCCCTGTATCATATAGAAATTACAATGTTTACATTAAAAACACAGCATAAAGATATAAATACATACAAAACATAAATACATAAATACAATTTAAAAATAAAAAATAAAAAATAAATAAATAAATAAAAGACTTGGCAATTAAAACGAAGTTACATCGGGGGTATGACAACATAAAAATTTAAAATCGCGATAGTTATTGCGATATCATTATAATAGACTGGTGTTGCCGAAGGCGGTTTTTAAATATGCTTAATGTGGGAGATATTTGGACATACATAGGTAGTGCGTTATAAAGTTTACTTGCAACTTACGAGAAGGAGCGTTTTTTGTATTCAGTTCTAGGTTTTGGCAAGTATAATTGGCTAGAAAGAGTATAACGAGTACAATATGCTACATTACGCCTAGATACTAAATTACAACGGTATTGTGGGGCAAGGTTGTGCAATATCTTATACACCATAACATAATAATGAAAATGTATTCTTTGTTCAACGGGCTGCCACTTCAGTGAGTGAAGGAGTCCCAATGATGGAGTATTATAGTCAGCATTCAAAATCATTCGACCGTATTTGTTTTGGCATCTTTGTATCTTCCACAAGTCTCTTATCAATGCACAGGAGGATATCATTCTAACTCTAATCAATGCAGTCTCACAACTATGATATTGTCTGTAGGCAGACCGAATCGTATCATACAAGCTGGTGTTCTTATGGTAACTAGTTAACTGATGAACCATGATTCTTTCAATTGTCTTGCCAAGAAATTTTAGATGTGAAATCGGTTTGTAATTGTTCAAGTCATCAGGATCAAGTCCAGTTCCCTTGATATTAGATATGAGCCCCCTTTAATGAATCAGGGAAGCGTCCACTTGTCAGCACCAAGTTAACTATCCTTGTGATGATTGGAGCCAGTTCATTAATGCATCTTTTTAGTAAATCAGTTGGGATTGGGTCCAATTCGCTAGTGGATGATTTTGCGTGGGAAATAACTGTTTCAACCTGCAATGGAGATACAGTTTGAAATTCATCAAACCGTAGATCAGTCGTCTGGAACATGACGTCATCGACTTAAGGACAAGATGAAGAATCAAGAGATGAAACAATGTCAGCAGTTTTGTTAGCAAAGAAGGTACTATAGCAGTCAGCTAAAGAAGGCCAATCGACATCATTTTTTGGCAGTGTTTTTTTTAGATCTCTTACATGTTACACATGTTATTTGTGAAAAAATTGTCTCGGACCAAATGACAGCCTTCTAGTTCCGTTTAGTAAAAAGCTTATCTCGCTCGGATTAAGACTGAATTATAGACTGATGCCTCTGATGATCTTTTTCCAGCTTTGATTTCCGCCGTCTCTCAAGACTTCTGAGTTTCCTTTTTGCACGACGATACTCATTAGTATACTAAGGCGAACAGGTCTGGCAGTAATTGTCCTGATGGTAAGAGGAGCGTGATGATCAAGTATACTTGTAGTGTAGACTCATAGGACGGAATTCACAAAAGAGGTTTGTAGGAGGTTTGTACAAACCATGGTTTGACCATGGTTTTTATTTTTTTATTTATTTATTTATTACGGTATATAAAAGACTGAACAAAAAGTCCATGGACTAAAACAGTTCAGTTTACATGAATGATTACATACATAATTAAAATACACATTATACAAAATCATAAGTTACAACAAACAAAAACTAATGGACTAATAAGTATAAAGATAAGATTATTGCGTTAACAAACAATTATACTAATTAACGACCAAATTAATGACATACAAACGAAAATTATGTGCAATATAGTCTATCCAATAATGTAACAGTGGAGTGTAAGAAATAGGACTATAGGTTGAAGACATCATATTAATAGAAAAACAAGTTGCATACAGGTCATATATTATATTACATTATCATATCAAGTTATTACAAGTTTTGATTAATTGTGTGAATCATAGATGGTATAGCGGACATTTTGTATCGTTGTGTTCGAGTTTGAGGTACATTCAAGTGATTAGAGTTCCGGAGAGCTCTACCAGAAGTGTTCTGCCGAGTATCAGGCAAGAAGTGGCGATGGCGTTGGGAATCGAGCAGGGATTTGGCAAATCTAGTAATGATCGTGCTCCGTCTGTCGGCAAGAGTATCAACATGGAATGTTGCGCAGAGTTGATCATATGGCAGCAAATCTGGGTAGGCGATCATGCGAAGAGCCCTCTTCTGAACGCGTTCCAATCATATCTCCTGGTCTTGTGTGATGCTGGAGGCCCAGACCGGCGCACCATATTCAAGCATGGGAAGTATGTATATCTTGTACACTGTGACGAGGTCCGGTTTAGGTACACCATTTCGTTTCAGCTTTGTGAGGATGTACAGTCGTCTTGAGGCATTCGTGATAAGACGACCAACATGTTCATCCCAACGAAGATCGTTCTGTATGATGACGCCCAGAAGTTTCATGGAGGAAACCACTTCTAACTGGAATTCACTGATTGTTAGTTGCAGAGGGGGTGGTGGATTACGGAGGAAGGTGAACTGCATTGTTGTGCATTTAGCTGGATTTGGCTTCATATCGTTATCACCACACCAATCCACTAGTTCATCCACGTGTGTCTGTAATTGTGAGGGCTGTCGTCGCGGTACGATTTCAACAACAGTTAAGTCATCCACATACTTCCATCGATTTTCTAGAGTTAGTACGGCATCATTAACCATCACGAGGAAAATGATTGGACCCAACTTGGTCCCTTGGGGTACGCCACATGTGAGCTCACGAGTAGATGAGGAAAACCCTTGATAACGGACAGTTTGCGATCGTTCTGACAGGAAGCTGCAGATGACAGGTAGCACAGCAGGATTGGCACCGAGTTTGATGAGCTTCTCGACTGCTGTTGTATGGTTAACATGGTCGAATGCTTTGCTAAAGTCAATCGCACACAAGTTGGCATAAACTCCAGGTTTGTCTAAGCCTTTGTAAATTGTGTTGATGAGGTCGATGAGGTAGTGCGAGATTGAGCTGCCTCTCATATTTCCGAATTGTTGCGGGTCTACTTTGTCAAAAATGTCCTGCATCAGCCATTCAGCCAGAAATCCCTCGAAGACACGCGCCAGAACAAAAGTAATTGAGATAGGGCGTAACTGGTCTAAGTTGGTGACGGTTGAAGTCTTTGGAACTGGACAAATTGATGCATTTTTCCAGATTGTCGGAAAGCAACCACTTCGCAGACAGGCATTGAAGATCTTGGTGAGTGGTTCGGAGATTTCGTAGGCAAATTCGATGAGGAGTCGTGTTGGACAGTCACTAGGGTGAGCAGCCTTAGAGGCACTGAGATGACGCAATCGTGAGTACACCTGGTGGCGCTCGATGACCGGTGGTGGTGAAGGAGCTGGCAGGTAGGCTGTAAGAGCACTAGTATCCAATGGTGGAAGAGCACTGCAGATCCTGGCATAACTGAAGGGAGACTTGGCTGGGAGTGTAGGGTTCTTGTGTTTATGAGAACAGATATGTTTTCTCGCGGTCTAGAGCGCCGGGGATTTCTATCACGGATAAGGACAGGAATTGGATCGTGATGGCGGTGGCCTTTTCGTCCTCTGTGAGTTTTGCGCTTGCGTGCAATCCCAAGTTTGTGAATTGTGACCGACACATTTCTGTCCACATTTGTAAGACAAGTACCCCTCGTGCATGCCGGATTCAGTTCGTGCAGATCGTTGACCTCGTATGTTCTCCTGGCATGTGTACTACAGTGCAAGCCATTTTCTTTCTCAGGACCAGGGTTGGGGTTGATATCCCCACATAGGAGTAAAGTCAATTGAAAAGTTGCTGTTGAGTTGTTGTAGTATGAAACTCGCTGATTACAGTATCCTTTCACTTTCAATGTTTGAGTGAAGTCATGATTAGAAAGTGAGTGTGAATAGGCAAAGCACACACAACAGCCAGAGTCAGTTGAGCTCAAAAGGATTAAAAGGAGCACAATGAAAACTCCCCTTTTCAGATCCATTGTACGGTGTAGTGTGTAGCTTCCCTCAATAGATCACCAGCAATCGATGAAAAGAGTACTCACTTGAATGATTCGGCAAGTGGGAGATATACAAAGTCTATGGCAAAATGGCTAACAGCAAATGCATTACAGTACATGAATATGCTGAAAACACAATCTCCAAATTGCAACTGTTTCGTGTCCAGATATCACACTAAATCAAACTTAAAAGTGTCCAGACATCCCAATTAAACATTGAACACAAACAGTAAAGGTCAGCTCACTAAAAAAGCATTAAAAACAGCACATTTACTGGAGCAGTTTTGAGGGGCAACCTGCATAGGTGCGCACACTCATGGAATGACATTTGTAAACTGATGGAGAAAGAATGTAAACTCCTTGTTAGTTACAATTTACTTGTATACGCGCAGCATTCCATAGATGTAGACCATGGTAAAACCATGGTTTGTACAAACCTCCTACAAACCTCCTTTGTGAATTCCACCTATACTGTTCAATCAAGTCATCGTTGTCAAGTTATGCCATGTGAACATGATGCTATTACTGACTTAAAATGTAAGTCCAAGATAAACATTATTACATAAACTACTTATTAGACAAACAATCCTAATTATACTTTACTTACCGTACTGCGTCCACCTTTCACAGTAAGGATCTCATAGAAATTATCATGCAGAGAACAATTTCTCAACATAAGCTCCTTGAGAGTGGTCGATGTGCAGATAATCTCTGCTAGCCCCTTGGAGAGTGATACTTTACAGTCCCTGTCCCGGACAGACAATCTAGTCTGTAATGAAGCATAATGTCATATCATAGTATTAAGTTATACATGTACCAAAATTAGGTATATAAGTATACACGCCTTCCATTATCTGTGTCATTCTAAGATCCGTCTGAAACTTGAATGAACTGTAAAACAAATCATGATCTGCTTGTTAAGGAAATGCATTGCTGTAGAACCAAGAACACTGATATTGTTTTGCCCGGTAGATCTCTCTTCAACAATATAAGCGTATTGTTGGTGAAGGAGCATGTGTAGTCAGTATACTCTCTCGGCTTGTCGACATAATTCATTTTATATATTAATGTGAAAGTACGTTAAAGAGGTAATTAAGAAAACAAATTAGAAACCTTAATTCAAATATTGAAATGTTCCTGGAATATGTAATCAAAAAAGAAAAGAAAAACAATTTACTACTTGTTTCATATTTTTTATATTTAGGCGTTATATATACCAAACCTAGTAACTATTGAGGGAGAAGCCCTACTTGTAATAAGGCATTGCACGAGAAATCATCGTGCAACATGAATGATTTTTTTTATTGATATTGGCCCAAGGCTTTCATCTCAATTTGACAATACAAACAACTTCGATAAGTATCTAACAAAAAATGATACTACTGCCTTTTTTTCTCCCATTACACCAAAAGAAATAATTGAAATAATATGTAATTTTGAAAATGGAAAAAGCAGTGGATATGATGGTATACGTGTTAATATAGTAAAAAAGATTGTTCATGTAATTTGCTACCCATTATGTCATATTTTAAATTTATCATTATCCACAGGGGTTGTGCCAACAAAATTAAAAATTGCTAGAGTTGTGCCTATTTATAAAAATGGTCCTAAAGATGATGTATCTTAATTATCGCCCTATCTCTATTTTGCCTTTATTTTCGAAAGTTTTAGAAAAATGTGTTTATAATAGATTATTTAAATGTTTAACTCAGTGCAATATCATTACAAATAACCAGTACGGTTTTAGAAGTGGGCATTCCACATCTCATGCTTTACTGGAATTTATTCATAAGGTCGTTGATGTTTTTGATAAGAAAGAGATAATGATAGGTCTATTTTTAGATCTCAGTAAAGCGTTTGACACGCTAGATAACTCGATATTATTGTATAAACTTTCTAACTATGGAATACGTGGTACATTGTTAGAATGGTTTCAAAGTTACTTATCTGATAGAAAGCAATATGTTGAAATAGATAATATACAATTGCAACAGAAAAGCATGAGATGTGGCGTCCCTCAGGGCTCTATCTTAGGACCACTATTATGTATATTATATGTAAATGATATGTGCAATATTTCAGATAAACTTCAATTTATTCAGTTTGCAGATGACACCAGTGTGTTTATGTCCCATCCTCAATTTGATGTTTTGCAAAATGTATTTATTAATGAAGTTGCTAAATTGATCGAATGGTTGCAGGCAAATAAGTTAGTTTTAAATCTTACAAAAACTAACTATATGATTTTTACAAATAAATTCATAGATAAAGATGACATAATTATTAATATAAATGCATCCAGAATAATACGCGTTTCACATGTGAAATTCCTTGGTGTAATTATTGATGATTGTTTAACATGGAAGGAACACACTGGTGTCATCTGTAATAAAATCTCTAAAAATATTGGGGTCATGAATAGGTTGAAATTATACCCTAATGCTTTGTTATTATTATTATATAACACTCTCATAGTCCCATATTTTAACTATTGTATTCTTGCCTGGGCAAATTCTAGTGAACAAAATATGCAGAGATTGTTTAAATTACAAAAGAGGGCAGTAAGAATTATATCACATTCGTCATACAGGGCTCATTCTATGCAAATATCTTTTAGTCTATCTGTATTAACAATATATGATATTTATTTACTACAAAGTGCAATACACATGTTTTTATGTAATAATAAAATGCTCCCTATAACTTTATTAAGCTATTATGAGTTAAATAATGCTTTTCATAACTATAATACAAGAAATTCTACAAATTTTCATTTACCCCAGATACGAACATCCTCGTATAAAAAATCAATATTTTTCCAAGGACCAAAACTGTGGAATGATATGCCCTTATTTGTGAAGACAATTAGAACATTGAATGCTTTTAAACTTTCGTATAAACGCTTGTTACTTAGTAAATATTCTGTGCAATCATGAATTTCGTATGATATTTTACATTTTGCTGTATTTATATTTTTAATTTCTTACAATCAGCACGTCAGGTTTTGTGTTGTTGTGTGTGTGTGTGTGAGTATGTGTGAGTATTATGCTTGAATAATTATGAATATTTTATAACGTGCATTACATTATATACCCCATCAAGACAAGGGGCTTAAATTATTGTATATTTACCTAGATGTATCGTTTGTATGTACGTTACTTTGCTTTACTGGGGTCGGTTTTTACATAAGGCAATTACAGCCTTTCTACCGACTCCTTACACTTTATAATTTTGTCCGTATTTTGTATACTTTGTATGTAGAACTTGTATTCCTTGATTTTCTTTTGTTCTTACCTTGTCAATTTGTTGTTTTTATGAAGTGTTAAATAAACTGAACTTGAACTTGAACTTGAACTTGAACTTGAACTTGAATGTAACACAACGTATCAATTACTAACAACAAAACAACATATGTATAACAATATAAATTGATATACGAAAGCATGAAAATTGCATAAAAGAAGAGAAAACATAAGCTACATACATACATTGTGTTTACATTGTGTTTTAAAAGCAATTTTTGCACATATTTGTATATATTTTTGAGATACACATATATATTATTGACAATTCTATATAATGAATTGTTTCCCCCTGGCTTGCCATAGTTTCAGTCATTTCAAACAAACTAATATTAATAATACACTTCACTATCCCTCAAGTTATAGTCTCTATAGATGCACCTCGACTAGTCCGGAATGTAATAATTTGATAGTGACTTACCATATCCGGTGCTAGAAACATGTATCCTAATATTGTGTGTGCACTCTTCTCCTTGTTTATCTCTAACGATGTCATGGAACGTAGGACATTGGTCTTCACCAAATCAGCTGCATCTCTATAATGGCATTCAAAGGCTACATCTACGATGAAACCTTCATGAGCTATTTTCCTGTCAGCGTGTTTACTCATCCTAGTTAGGATATCGATCCCAACCTCCTTGCTCAGTGCTGTACCGAAATACAACAGATACATGAACTTTGTCTTGTTAGGGAGTACTACGTCTTTGACCACTCTAATGTATTCTGTATGGTTTGAGTGATACAGCACAGCAAGGTGCATTCCCGCTATGTATTCTTGGAATAACTTATGCGGGAAAAACACCTTGCTCTGAAGTCTTGGTTGGTATACACCTTTGATCTCAGCTTTTGGAATTATCCGTTTTTCCTGGGACAATACTCCAACACCAAACGCTGTTTCCAAGGCTTGTTGACAATCCTCAAATAACTTATAGTCAAAGACAAGATCATCATCAATCAAACCTTGGAATGCAATTTTGCTGATAATAGCAAGGTCTTCATTGATTTGTCTGTAGAGATTGTCCAAAGATTCATCAAGGATAATTCTCATTTTCTTTTGGGCATAGTGTTCTATAAGGAAATGTATCATTTCTTTGAACACCTGGGAAAATGTTTGCATTTGTCTGATTGCCTCACATCTCTCAACTGAAACCCCTTTCCACATTAAACAGAGCATGGCTACATATATTGGGTACGGAGCCATGTTCTCTGCAATTGCATCGTTTTCTTGCATAAACTGAATTAGTTCTCTAGCACTAGCTTCATTGTCTTTCAAATGTTTCATTACATATTCTGACATATTTTCCTCAGTGAAACCTTTAAGGCAAAGGAAGGAGTAGACCTTGCTCAGTTCTACATGATAAAGGAGTTGATCAGCCTTCCAAGGTCGTGTTGTCGTGATAACACGACATGCCTTCAATTTCTGAGATGCAATGATTCGGATTATTTCTTGCCCATCTTCGATATGTCTGTGGGGAATGTTAGTAGGGAATTCATCAAACCCGTCAAAAATAATGAAGACCTTTTTGGGGTTTGCTTTCATGTAGGCATTAAGCTGATCAACTTTAACTGGGTTGCTGTCAGATAGATAAGCCTTTGCTATTTGACCGATTGTGTAATCTGCAGCTTCGCGAAGTGGTATAACAAGCATAATGGTAAATTGCTTGAAATGAGATCCCTCGATCCACTCGTAAGCGATCCTGGCAGATAGTGTTGTTTTACCCGACCCAGCTTCCCCCATAACTAGGAATCGCTTGACTGGAGCCTTGTTGATACTAAGGCTTGTGAGGTCAAGGATTGTCAATGAGCGGCTACCCCAGCCGTCCTTTGACATCAAGGTTAGGTTCGTGTAGATGTCTGGTAAGCTAACCAAGGACTGTGGATCTAATGGATCAAGTCTGATTTGACACACATTGAGAGCATGGAATTCTTTGAGCTCCTTGGTGCATCGATACAACAGTTCTTCTGAAAAGACCTGCTCCCTGTATCCCGATGTCAGGTCTGTAAAGGAATACAAAACAGCATAATATAAATCCATTCATGGAAAAAACACTATTAAGATATACCATTACCAGAACAGCATAATCTTGCTTAAGATTAAAATTACCCTGGAAACAAAGTCGAGATGATATTGACACTGATTGAAATCGAAACTCTCATTTCCTGATAGATCTGTTTTCCACTTAATAGCTAGGTTAGCCTGCAACAGAGCTCCCCCGAGGACATGATGATGCATAGTAAATGAAGTGAACATTTTCTCTCAATCTAAACGCGGCGGATTCAGTCCTACCCTAAGAACATATTTGAATTGAATTGAATTGAATTGATTATTTATTTCAAATCTCATAAACAAACAATAACATAAACAAATCACAACAAAATTTACAAAATTTAACAACAGATAAATACAATTATAATACAAAATAGCCTTATTAATGCTGCCACCGAATATATAACATTTAATTAAGACCTACCTACATAACTTAGACAAATATACAACATGAACAACAACAAAAACAAAAACCATACACATATACAACACATTATACAACCAACAAAAAACATTTACTGTAACAAGATTAATCTATATCTCCGTTTAAAAGCTGATAGAGTGGGGCTTAATTTTACATGTATCGGTAATTTATTCCAGATTTTTGGTCCTTTAAAAAAGATTGAGTTCATGGCTACATTATCATTTACACGTGGTAAGCTATAAGTTAATTGATTTCGCATATTGTATGTATACTTATCGGAATTAAGATGAAACAAATTTGAAAGACTACTTTAAATTATACTTAAGACTAAGTAAGACTATTTAAATTATACTTGCCACTTATCATTAGCACTTACCTCCGGATAGATGTTCATCTGCTATCCTACGTAGGTTTGCCTTCACCAGAGCTTCTCTTAAGACAGACCTCTCCTCAGCTTTCCCCACATTGATGTGCCAGTCTCGTAGCATCTGCAGCGTTCCTCTACTTGTCACGCGAGAGAACCACATGTTGGTTTTGAGATAGTTTTCTATTTCCCCCTGTGCGAAGCCTAGTTGTTCCCCTAAGGCTTCAATCTTGTCATGGTCAAGAACGTCTCGAGCAACAACACGCAGGATAGCGGCTAAGCTAAATCAAAATATAAACACATTCAACTTCTATATTAGTTACACCTTACTTGACCACGTGCAATACCTTGCTTCAATATAGTATCGTATCACCATTTGCAATGTGCTGATGTTCAACAAAACATGAACAATTTCACAAATTAAATTCCACTCAGTGACCATTTGTACAGGTCTCCCTATTGTATACATACTGTATAACAGGCGCGCCGGAAGCATTTTTGGATTCGGGGGGGGGGGGGGGGGGGGGGGGGGGGAAACAGACGGGGGCTCACGATTTATGTGTTTAGGGGCTCATGCCCGACCACACTCACAGGATTGCCACCCCCCCCCCCCCCCCCCCCCCCCTCCCACGGTCAAGGGAGCTTTGGAATTTGTTGTGCAATCTGGTGCATAAAAACATGATCCAACAACATAGCTTACAGCCAAAAATGAGTCCCGAGGGAGCGAAGCGACCGAGGGCTGTGGAAGAGCCAGAGGGGGAGGGTTTGGGAGGGGGTATCCCCCTGCCACGGGGAAGATTTTGCATTTATATACTTGAAATGATGCAATCTGAGGCATAAAAGCATAAACCATATGCCACATTTGTATGTGGCACAGCTAAAAATGAGTCCTGAGGGAGCGAAGCGGCCGCCCCCCTGCCCCCCCCCCCCCCTCCCCCACTTCCGGCGCCTATGCTGTACTATTAACTCATTCATAATCACGTACTTTGTTAAACATATCAATGCTAATAAATAATGCTGACATGAAGTGTATTGTCATGCCACGCAGATCAACACACAAACAGGGAATTAAGAAACCTATTTTGGTAATACAACTGCCTACTTATTGTACCAACCAAAGCAAACTACAATTAGAAGTTTACCAAAAATTCATTGAATGATAAAATCTGACATAATGTCACCCGCCTTATTCGCTTTTATCCACCCGCTTGAATACAATTATGATCTTACTCTGACTAACTAATACTCTTGTACTATCTACAGGCCATATCCAAGTTCTTTGTAGTTTTAGTTATTTGATTGTTTTTGTCAGTTGGTTAGAAATACAATATTTACTCATTCTTTGACTTTGCCTTCGGTCCAGGGTTGGTTTCTACGTCTCCCGCCCTCGTGAGGTGAAGCTTGGAGATGAACAGCTTCCACAAACGTTTACAACTACTCTTCATAGATGTGCGATTCTCAGTATGCGACTTTCGAGGGGTAGATTTCTGGTTCAAATAAATAAGGATATAATACATTGATCCTTAATGCTCTAAATTGTCTTTAATTATAGACACAATGCTTTCTTACAAAAATACGTAGTAATAGTTTAATATTTTCTCCGGTGCAGAATTCCTACATAGTTGGCATGATGTAAAATATCAGAGAGACCTAATAACTCTATTTGAGAACTATGAAGGTTTAATTGACGAATAAATCTGTATTACGGAATTGACCCATGCATTTTGTTTCTACCGGTTTGACAGACTGTTTTGAGTATACAAACAGTCTGATGTATGCTGTCCATGTTTTGTTTTTGTGATTTTGTTTATATACCGTAAACTCTAATATTCATTGACCCCCTTTTTTGTACAATTGCCATTTAAATCAGGTAAAGTAAACAACAATTTGCAAATTTGCATAATGTACAATTCGAACATTAACATTTGATGATTGTTTATAACAACAGTTAATCCAAGTCAAATCGATGTTCATGCAATTTACAATATTTTAAACATTTGCTCATTATTACGATCAACATTTCGAATTAATTTGAGCCCGTTCAGATGAATGGAAATAATTTCGAAATTAGCATCGCGATTCCAATTTCGAATTTAATAGCGCTCGTTCACACTTAGAACAAATCGCACTAGCTCAAACCGCATGCAGAACCGCGTGCAAGCCGCATGCGTACATAAATGACCGAAGCGCTTTGCATGATGGGACATGTACTTTCGATCATATAATATGCATGTTGTCGGTTCACACACGCCACCCACGCGGCAATTAATCGCGATTATTTCATTTTAAATCGCATTAACGCGATTTGCATCGCGATTATTTTCGAATTTGTTATGTCCACATGGCATTTTTTTGTTCTCGAAATTTTCATCGCAATTTATTTCCATCTGTGTGACCGGGCCTAATGTATATGCTATGACCCCCATCCCAATATTATTTTGCTGACGTTGCCTATGACCAGTGCCGTACCTTTCCAGTTTGTGATGTAAGACGTCGGAGATGGTCCCTACATCGTTGAAATACGCTTTGTGAATAGCCGGTCTTTGTAGTCTCATTCTCAGATGTTGAGTTTCCGCCACCATCAATGCTGATTCTTCGTTGCATTGGTCCTGTGTTCATGATGTGTGCATGAATGTTGGTCTGAGTTGACGAGTTGGACGAAGTTTTGGATTGGTCCCTGCTGGTCATGTGGGCGTTGTCTACAAGACCGTCGCCCTCAGCACCTGCATGGGTAAGATGGCTTCGTACTTGGTCTCTTAACCATGTTGACAGGATTTCCTTAACTGTTAATGATAACTTATCGCGAATATCTTCTCCCTTCATCGGTGGTCTAGTTCCTGTTCGCCTTTTCCTCTTGTATTTCCTAAGTAGAGCCTTTACTTTAGGCTTTTTCTTTTTTATTAGTTTCGACAAGGTCCGTTGTCTTTTTCTTTTCTCTCTTTCCCGCCATTTCTTCCGCTTTCTCTTCTTTTCATTCTCACTGGTTATCTTCCTCGTCTTCGTTGTGTGGCAGCCACACGTATCGATCTCGGCTGGAGGTCTTTGGATGAATCTCCCAATCCTCACCCTCCACTCACACAGGGAGACAGGCATGGTAATGCTCAGGTCACGTATCCAGCTGTTGCTCTCTGTGAATCTACCACAGACCTGTAGAGACAAAACAAAAAATGCTAACTTTTGTCATGAACGGTGTTTGGTATTATAGTAGACACCGTCACATGCTGTAGTCGTCTACAGTACCCTTTTATGAACTCACCAAACTCATTTACTTCTCTAGTGGTTATTTCATGCCTGGTTGCATTCCTCTTACTAATAGAAGTTTGACACCAAACTGTTTCATTAGGTGATACGTATAGCAAACGTATCTCCTATTGATTTCGTCAAAATTTGTATTCATTTATTTTTTATTTTTTATTTATTTATTCTTCCCATCAATTTTGTTCGTCGCATATCTCAAGAGCAGATAAATCAATTGTCACGAATATACCCCAACCCAAGTAATTTACTATATGTTTCAGTCAATTTTAAGCGTTTCAAAAATGTCCGCGCGTGCGTGTCGGCGCACTCGTATTTGCGCGCGAAATGCACGGCGCAGACAGAGCCGACTCGACTGGTTGTCATTCCGATCGGCTCAGTTTTTAGTGCCTCGCGACACACATTTTGCCAGTCGAGAGACAGTCGGATGCCAGTTGGGGCCGATTCAACACGATGAATCTGCTCCGACCGACCGGGCCCAACTCTAGCCTGATTAAAACCAGTCGGATCGGGTCGAGTCGGCTCTGTCTGCGCCGGGCTTAACACAAATGAACAGGAAAAATTTCGTTTTTTCACATACAATCCTCAATGCAACGTATTAATTTGAGTCATTGTTGACTCATAATAACGGAGTACGCCACCCGATTCACAAAAAGCACACAGTAAACCACCGTAAAAAAAAAAAAAGGCACACGGTAAAATACTGAAGGGATGACATCTTCTGTAATCTGATGGATAATCTGTACAGTGATCCTATCCCTAACCCTAACCCTAACCCTAACCCTAACCCCTCAGACGGTACTTTACTGAGTACCTCGTCACCCAGGTGATAGGTGACAACATCTAAACAATATATTACCGTGTACTTTTTTGTCATCCCTTCAGTATTTTACCGTGTGCCTTCTGTGTAATAGGCGAGTACGCATGCGTCAAAGTCAAAATTACGCGCGCTCGCAAAATAGCCATAAAAAGTACTGGAATTAAGTGGAAATTCAAATTTTACGTTTTACATACGCGTGTCGTAAAGTGCGCGTGGATAAGGAAAACAATTGTTTACTTCATTACTCTGGATTATGATACCCCGTCAACGCTTCCACTAAATCCCAGTATGTTTAGATGCATAATAGGGAACTACGAGCGCTTCAAAGATAAACATACTGTCACGGAGTGACTTCGTTTTTAGAAATGGGCATCCACATTTGAGACATAAAATTCAGTCATTTGTGACTGCTTCCTTTTATGTAATGTGTGAGTATGTGTTTAAAGGTATATGACCCCGGATTTGTATATATTTAGTGTACACACAAGCATACTGTTAAGGGTTATTGTATATATGGTTTAGCTTTAGATGGAACCATCCCTGTTGGAACAATAGTGAGTGTGTTCATGCTAAGTAAGAACTGTATAGCTGTAGTGTGCACAGAAGTTGAATGTATATTGTTTATTGTACATGTGAGTGAAGTTGAGATAGGACAATTGTGAAAGTGTTCATTCAATGTGAACATTGTATAGGTTTGGTATGCAGGCCTAAGTACATATCCAGGGTAGTGAATAAGATTGCAGTGGAACTGGTTTTGCCTAGTTTTGTGTGATTGGGTCACCTTCAATGAGATGTATTTAGATTGATTTTGGCGGGAACATCTTTTTGTTGATGTGCGCTGGATGTGGGTGCTGTGATTAACTTGGATATGAGAGAAGAGTCAAGTGGCACAGATAGCATCAGACATCGTGAGAGAATGACGTGCATTTGTATGGTCATGGATACACCAGAGACTAGCTCGATTTGTGCTAGGGTGATTAGTTTTATACTTGTAGGCATTTCACCTTATGCCATGTACATGTATGCCGGAAAGCTACAGTGAACCACCATGCTGGGTAAAGCCCTGCCACGCTCGCCGTCACCATAATTTCTGCATCTGTCATGTCAACATGAATCTGTAAGTTTTGTTGATTTCATTTTGTTAGAAGTTTAGTAATACATGTATGTTATAGTTATATACACTCAATACGATATACTATACCAGCTTTAATACCAGTTAATGTTAACTATATAATTTGACAATTATATGTATTGAGATGAGTTAATATTTATGCATACGTGTAT
Source organism: Echinarachnius parma (assembly GCA_037951105.1). Taxonomy (NCBI): domain Eukaryota; kingdom Metazoa; phylum Echinodermata; class Echinoidea; order Clypeasteroida; family Echinarachniidae; genus Echinarachnius; species Echinarachnius parma. The sequence continues at coordinate 106,076 of JBAMJV010007744.1, read as the reverse complement.
TAGTTGATAATTTTAAAGCACATAACTTTAAAGTTTATTTGTATTTCATTTATGTTTTGAAAGCCTGATTAATTGATATTAGGAAAGTCTTATGCAATGAAATAACATGGTCATATTGCATATAATGTCCTAATTATTTATGTGAGGCATTTGGATATAATGATTGCAGAAATTGCGCCTTTTTATGAAATATATGTGAAAATTAGATGAGTTCACAAATTAATTTTGCATTCCATGTATTTTATGTTTGAGATTATGGCTATATATTATATACATTCATTGTCATAATCATTACTTGACAGCTGGTGTTTGATTGTAAATGGAGAAAGCAAATGTTATGAACTATTGGCTTTAACTTTCCCCATTAGGAACCAGCTGGGCTCTAACTTCAATGGAGATCTCTAACCTCTAACGAGTATCTCTACCTCTAACGTGAGCTTCAACGGAGATCTCTAACTCTAACCTCTGATCTGGCTCTAACTCCTACTCGGATGCTCCGAGGCTTCAACTGAGATCTCTAACTCCTACTCGGATGCTCCGAGGCTTCAACGGACATCTCTAATGTGAGCTTCAACGGATAGCTTCAACGGAGATCTCCAACTCGGGCTCCAACCCTCCTCTTACATTATGGGCTCATTCCGGCTTATACGCTCCTGATACGCCGATCCGGCTCCGAACTGGCTCCACATGGGTTCCATCCGGCTCCGGCCTGGCTGCTCAACGGATATCTCCACTACGGGCCTAGATCTCCACAGTATCGCGGTGCAGTCGTTGATCGTCGTCCACGACACCCGTCATGGTGAATTCAACCACCGCGCGCTTCACATCATTGCAGACTGGGTCTGCAACTTCGACGTGATGAACTTTCACGACTTCGCAGCATGTTTTTTCTACGCAGACTGGGTCTGCAACCTCAACTTGAATCTTTCGCGAATACTTCACCCTCTGGTATTCGCGAGGATCGGTGTCAACAGCTACAACTGAACTTTAAGGTGCTATCCACCCATTAATTTATCCCATAATAGAAATAATAATGATAACTGAACTATCTCTGATTATTATTTTGTGATTAATGGCGCCATGATAGTTATGTTTTGTTCAGTTCGTTAATTTGATACGATTACTTATTTTTGTTTTGTTTGCTCTAGCTTGTGACGATTATGCTGTAATCAAATTACTTTGTTTTATGCTTTGTTTGGATTGACCAATTATTTCTAGAATAAGATTGGATAAATAATCGTGATCATTTGAAAACAAGATGATTATACATTGTCTATACTGCTCAGTATGTGAATTCATGTGATAAAGCCTATTTGTACATTCAGTGTATGCTAACCCTTTAACCAATGATGGTTTATTGAGATTTGATAGATATTTAGAGCTGGGTGCTTGGATTAAAAAAATATCTTGAATTATATATCTCGTTTGTTGTTGCCTTATTGCTTTGAGTACTAATCACATATAACAGAACCACACCTATCAAGTCAGACTTGGTAAATACAGTATCTAGATCTGACACATACATGCGCGAGCTCAAATTGTCAAAATATGCTAAAACATGCCTTTGTATATTCTGCCATAGCCTTTTTAAACGTATAGATACACCCAAATATAATACACGAGTTGTACATACGATTTAATACAAAACTTTGGCCGATTATGTTTCCTGACATCATCATATGACGAATTCAAAGTCTAGATTATCATTGATATACTTCCAGGGAATACTGTCATTGTATGGAAACGTATGGCAATACGTTACCTTATATCAATTCCGTTTCGTTCATATATCTAACCGCCCACCTCGCATACATAACTCGCTTGCACAGCAGTAATTTAACATGGATTTGTTTACATACCACTCACTGGACATTGTAGATCGCAGAAATATGCAATTCATTACCCATATCTCAGTATTCTTTGTTCATATTTCAGTATAATTACTAAATCCCTTTACATAATCTTACGATCTAGAATGCTCCAGATAAGTTCCTAGTTCAGGTTCATTTTGCTAAACCCTATTGCTATTAATTAACCCGTTCCCTACGAGTGTATGACATCCCCGTAGACTTTGTACACAACTTACTCAGTCCCGTGTCAACACACTCGCCAACATCTTAACTATCAATCTATCAAATCAAACAAAAATATGGTTTACGACATCATTAAGTGTTGTTCAAATAATGAAAACCAGGTTTATCTATCATTTTAATCACCCACATTAAATAGCGGTTTGAAATGCCTGTTAGTGTAGACCTATGTACGTACGAATTTGAATTTCATTTTTCTGGGTGTATCAATAGGGGACCTTTTTGGAATAGGCTTCCAGAATCAATTGTGTACAATGTGATGAATGATTCAATGGCTTTTATTGATAGGTTAAGGTTTAACCCTATCAAGCCCAATCTATTTTGGCGTTCCCAGGCCCAAGGGTGGGGGGGAGGGGGGGGGGGGGGGGGGCTCATAGGGCCCACCCCCTCTCTAATTTCTTTATTATTCAATCAACCACTTTCGTATTTGGCACATGTGTCAAGCAGGTCAAGCTCTACAAGTTGCAATCCTAACTATGTTTAGAGGTCACCATATGATGGCGCTATTAACGATAATATGATTAAAAAAACAGTTTTTGAGTTTTTTCGCCAAGTGGACTGTTATCAAGTAGGCAAATTTATCTTTTCAACATAATGTAATATAACATATTCTGGAACATAGATCAGGACATTTCTGTGGAATTTGATAGGATTTAGAGGCCCATTAGGTCCGCAAAGTCATTGTGGAGGTGATCTTCACACAACTTATCAAGCACATTACAGTACATAATAATTTACGTATGCAATTTCTTCAATTTTTACCCTATGAACTTTTTCATATCAAAATATTTGTTGACATCATAAGAAACCCTCATTAGCAGATTTTAATCATAAAAAGAGATCAAAACTATATATGACTTAATTCTTATTATATTCATTGTTTTGCGCCATTTTGCCCTTAACCGATATGAATAAACTAATTCATGTCAATGCCTGGACAGTACAATGAATTTACAAAACCTATATTATACTGTACACATATTACACAAATTTTGTGTTATATAATGTTCTATATAAATTATATAAGTTTACTAGATACTGTTACTAATTGAAGATGAAAATACCATGTCAATACCTTCCGTTTTGTATGGAAAGGTTGTTCAATTCAAATTTAGAAGAAACAAAATCAGAAAATTATGAGAAACTTTTTTTTTTTTAGTCATTCTTATTATTTCTATTATTTTCCTCCATTTTGTTCTTGAAAAACAAAGACAAACGAAAAAAAAAAAAGTGATTTATAATTTTTTCTGATATTGCGACTTTACTTTTGTACAGTTTATAAATTTCAAATAGAAAACACTTCAGAAATTTACAGGATTTACTTGTTTAGTGCAAGGTAAACAAAATAAGACTTAAATTGACAAACATGCCTTTCAGAAAGTGGTTACCATGGCAACAGGAAAAATCTGACACCTTAACATTTCATACCACAATGCTCCTTATAAAATTTTAGGAAAAGTCGCCGAATTTGGTGAAAATTAGATGAAAAATGTGGACGAGGTAGTACAAAATATGGTAGAAGTGGGGGCTCATTCAGCCCCCCCCCCCCCCCCCCCCCCCTCTTAGGCTTGGTAGGGTTAATGATCAGACGATGTTATGAATAGTGACTCGATTTCTTCCATGAGATAGGAAACTAGGTCCTTATCAATCATAATCCACCATCTGATATATATCCATTTGATCATAACTGTCCATGTTTACTGTTCACTCTTTACTGTTGTATTTGATTCCCTCTTTAGAGCAATTACATACATCATGCATCGTGATTGTTTTAATGCAATGGCATGTTGCGATTATCAGCATCGATGCTTTTAATAATGGTATTTTGTTACCGTCTTTGATTTAAACTTAGAATAACCCTCCCTCTCCCCTCCCCATTATCCCTTTTCTCAGGCATGCCATTTCAGCCTTCCGCCTGAGCTGGGGGAGGGTGTGGGAGGGCGGTGTCCCCCCTCCCACGCGGTAGGGAGCTTTTGCATTTTTGGACTTGAAACTGTGCAATCTGGTGCATACCTAGAAAGGAAATTCTGACTTGACGACATGTACTATAACGTGCGTTAGTGCGTCATCATCGTCATGATTCTACCAACCAGAAGAGGTTCTGATTGATTCATGAAGAAAAACAAAAATGCACCTCCAAACAAATATTCGCAAAGTGACATATTCAGTACAAACAGTGCATCAAAAGCATCATTATATGAAAAAACTTTGTATTACAGACGTATACAAGACCGATTCCCGAGGGAGCATAACAATAACCGAGAGGGGGAGGGTGATTGGAGGGTGTGATGGTAGGTGGGTGTTTTTGGGGTGGTTTTGTAATGTTTGGGGTGTAAGGGTGTTTTTGCAATGTTTTACTTGAAATTATGCAATCTGGTGCATACTTGGGAAGGAAATTGGACTTGACATAAAATCTGAGTTTTCTTGTCTAAAGAAATACTTTTTTTCAATCACTGTTATTATATTAGATAAAAGTCATGGTTGATTTTTTTTTTTTTTTTTTTTTTTTTTTTTTTTTGGGGGGGGGGGGGGGGGGCTAGCGCCAAGCCTTCATACTAGCACAATATCCTTCGACCCCGGTGTAATATATAAAGTGGTGTAGCGTGGTCGGACTGATGTATTTCTTTGTTTGAAAACAAAATGTCACCTTATGTTTTCTATTGTTTTTTTTTCAGAATTATTGGGGGGGGGGAGGCACGTGACCCCCCCCCCCCCCCCCCCCGTATCTACGCCACTGAATATATACACCGCCTAGCACTTCATATTACATGTATTATCCGTGTTAATGGTTGATTTTTTGCAGCCTTTTGCACACATTGTTATTACGATAACCGTAATATTATTGGATCCTTACCTTGTTATAAATGCCAGACAATAATTATGGAGAAGTATTTGACTTGAAATTAATAATTCGACTGACAAGTATAGCATGTATGTATTACCGACTAGTAAATATTTTTTGAAGTCTGCAGCCCCCTTCCCCAGTTATTACGATTACACTGGTGATAATTATTATGCTTACTGATTGTAAAATTCAGATAAACTAGCTAGCGATAAACACACCTTATTCTATAGTCACATTTGCTCTACGGCGAGCGTACGGTGGCCGTACGCCCTCAAAATCGAGAGAAACGTGCGGCAGCCGCAGAAAATATGCTGTGGCCGCAGAGTCCCCGTACGACGTATCCGTATATTTTACAGGCCGCAGGTATCGCAGTGGAATTTTAGCGCAGATTTTGTTTGTTTTTCTCTACCATTACGTTTCACCCAAGTTAGAAAATATCCGCTTCTCAGGCCTGAGGAGAGGTTGAGAGATTTGTGCCTCTAGTAGGATTTTATCCCCGTTTACACCGTTCTTATCGGTTTACTTCGTGTAACCGGAGGAGATTATCTCTATAATACCACTAGGTCTCAGGGGGCATAACAGGGCATGGAATGTTGACGAAAGCTATTAAAATGGTTGAGTTGATTTCCACCGTGGTGGAGATCACGGCTAACTTAATGAAACGTAATGGTTCGCCCTAGCAATGAGACACGCCGTAGCCTTGCCGTAGAACGGTACCACGTCAACCGTACGTCGGGTGTACGGTGGCCTTGCTTGCGCCGTAGGCTGCCCTACTCGTTCAAACTTACTGTTTTGGTATAATTTGTATCTAAAAAGACACCATATCCAATGGATATAATCTTTGTGTAACTATATTTTGGGAATTGTCCCGTTCCGTTTGTTTGAGGGGCAACCCTTATGTGCTATTCAGATTATCCACGCCACATGTGGCTACCAGAAGCGGTAGCGTCAGTCAGACCACACGGTTGCCGTACGATCCCCCTGCGGTAGCCTTGCAGGCGCCTTGCGTCTGCCTTGGTATTTGTCAAAAACCTACGGCCACCGCAGGGACGCTCAAAGGCGACCGTGCGTCATCATTTCAAAGGTGGTCTCCTCATTAAAAATACGCCGTGCGGCGGCCGTGGCAAATGTGACTGCTAAAGTGTGTGACCGTAGAAATGCTACGGCGGCTCTATACTTGAAATTCGCCGTAGAAATATTAAACCGTACGGCCGCCGTGGCAAATGTGACTGAGCCATTAGACCCACATATCACCTTACTTATCTGACCTTCTGTAACCCGACGCTACCAAGTGGAATCATGATTAGGGTAACCCCACGGAGCTGGTATATGCGTAGCCCTGGTATATATTTGCATATTACTCAACACAAAGCCATATTCAAATACACTAAATATTAAATGATAATAGTAACTATGTTTTACAAGTCAAGAAAGTAATAAATGTTTGATACAATGTGTATTCTTATTTAATTTGTCCACTGGGAATTGTGTAACGTTCAAGTTTAATGGACGTTATATGGCTGAGTATCGATACAAAGATGAAAAGTGATATGCACTTACTCTTTGCACTGACTTTGTACTCGTTTAGGACTATCCAGTGGATAGTTTAATATCTGAACATTTCATTGGTAAATTCTAAAAAACCGAAACCTGTCCCATTCTTCTATTGTTAATACAAATACTACAAGGTACGAGGGAACCGCTATAATTCCGATTGGATCTTATTTGTTTATTCATTTATTTATTTATTCAGTCTTCTTAAAAAAAACAGGGTAGCCCCGTTTAATAAGTGCCTGTTTTACAAGACGGCACTGTGGTGTGCAATATTGAGGATTTGGACAATTTCAATAGATCCCTTAAAAGGGACTTAGTATCACAGGGAGGCTACATAATAATTATACAACTTTTTAAATGTAAATGTACATTATCGTTATCCTCCATATTATTGTTAAATTATATACATGTGCAATACAACACAATACAATACCTGAGATAATTCACAATTTAAAGCTGTAACAAGATCCTTAGGGTTAAAGGAATATATCTTAATTATGACAACAAATTGATTATAACAGGTTCAAGCGTCAGTGAAACAATACTGTTGATAATGCAAATTAAAGTTAGCCGTCCTGGATTGTGCAGTGTTACAGATGCACGTAAATGCAGCAAATTGGTTCCCTACCCTATACTTATTTTGTTACCTAGTATATTGCCCTTCCAAGATTTACAATCTACGTTTAATACTGTTCTAACAATAGTATGATTAGTTCATAACACAGTTATTTCATTACATTGCCCCTCTCAAATTGTACGTTTTACTCTTTCTAGGAACTATTACAATAGGTTCATTATCCAATGCAACAACACTAACAACAGCAACAACAACAACAAAAACAACAAAAACAGCTAATGCAACAACACTGAACTGCCATACATAAAAACCATCCTGAATATTGCTATATAAACCCCACAAAGAATATTCAGCAGTTTATACCTCTGACGAGTAGAAACACATTTCTTAATTTGTCATGTGTAATTGTACACCACCCAAATACAAATATACCCTTTAATCCGTGTAAACAGATAAATGACTTATACTGTAAACATTATTATCTATCATATATGGCGTTTTGTCACGCAATCCAACAATTTTCACATTTGGGTTTTAATTTATTAAAGAAATTCATATACTACATATCGTGCATTTAAACGGGATGAACAAGAGAACCAATACACTAGACGTAGGGAACAGCAGAAATGTGCGCAACAAATGTGAAAGGAAGGTCTTACAAGTTACGACACAAGACAAAGAGAGGGGGAAAAGGGTGGACAGGATGTTTACAAAAAACAAGGCTGTACGTAGCCACACAAGCTAATGTAAAATATCCACCTTTAATAAACATACATATTCATATAAAAAACACCTTATATTTGCATTTAAAACACTATAGACGTAGGGAACAGCAGACATGTCCACAACAAACGTTAAAGGGAAGTTTTACAAGTTTCTGAACAGATTTTGATCAAAACAAGTTTATTCTGTCATTCAAATTGTATGGTCTTTCAAATTTGGCAGTCAGCTTTTCATTATCTCACAAAAAAAAAAATTGTATGAAGTGCCCTCTATACCAAAACTCAACTATCCCTTAAATTGTTTGAATAATGTCATACATTTTTGACATGATAATTGTTTCATGCAAAATATGCATTATTTGTACATGTTAAATAATGCGATAACATATTAAGCTAAATCGTGTGCCTAAAGATGCAGACCATTATAATCATACATTTCGTTTAATTATCGTAAATACCATAATTTTGAATTGATTTCAAAACAAAATCACCACGAAGACGTCATGGTCTGAGCACGAGACCCAAATTCTACTATAAATTGTTTTGGGCTTCATTAGACACAGACACCCCCGGAGGGAGGGGGGGGGGGGGGGGGGTCACTCTCATATACAAGTGCCACCCACCCGTGTCCATCAACCTCTGAAATAGACCCTAATAGGCAAATATGGCGTATCGCCCCTTTTTAAAAATGAATCCTAATGGGCAAATATGGTGTATCGCGCCTTTTTAAAATGGACTTTAATGACGTATCTACATGCACACATATATTACAGCCACTCCGGTGAAATAAAAATCGTCGAAAACCTAGTAACTGAGCTACGGTAGCTGAAAAGGCACCCTTTTTTTGTAGAAACAAAACGTCGAAACCTGTGAATCTGAAAAAGTACCCTTTTTTAGGTTTAAGTGCGATCAGTCCATGAAGCACATTTTTTTAAAGCAAAACGTCGACGATGCTGTATAGCTCAAATGATACCCTTTCGACGCCTTTTTTTGACGCGGGTGCGTAGCCAGTCATGTTGGGAGTCACCCCCACCCCCCCCCCCCCCCCCCCCCTCCCCCAGAAACTGCCATTATCATGTAAAAAGCGCTTTGATCCGTGTTAAAGAAGAAAGGAACACCATAATAATAATTTTGGGGAAAAAAATAAGACTTCGTAGCCCAGGAATATCATATCAAATTAAAAACATCGTCTTACTTATCATTATATCGTTACCTGTTAATGGGTATGCGGAAGAGGAATTTTCTATGAAACTGTCTAGGAAACAAGGGGTGATTAATTTCCTATGCCCAGAAATAATCTGTTACTTCAGACTAAAATTAGATACCAGAAAAAAAATGTGGAATTACATGATCTATGATACAAATATTATTGATGGGGAAAACCCCATCACTGTAACATAACAAATATTCGTTTATTCGTTTATCTAGATATATTAGGGGTCCGCTCGCTAGTCATAAGGACCGCTAGTCATAAGGACCGCTATTCATAACGTGTAACTTCCTATACCTTATGCCATTATGAATAGTGACCCCCTTTTCATTTCATGAATAGCGGTCCTTCACGTATATACAGGAAGTTACACGTTATGCATAGCGGTCATTATGACTAGCGGTCCTTATGACTAGCGAGGTTACCCCATTTATTATTATTTGTATGTATATGTAATACTATCTGGTTTAACCTTTGGGCACCTTCCTCGTTTTGTACATATTATAATTGTTAGAACCTCCCATTTGAATTTATGCTTTATTTAATGTTGTTGATGTTTGTATTTAGTATTTCATTATGCATGTAACAAACTAAATTTAATTTATTTGGACAATAAAATAAATTGTATCTTGATATTGACCTTAACTTGAACTTGATTGCAGTATAAACACGCATTAATAATCAAATATTATCTTCATTCGACTAATCGTTGAAGATTTTGTAGAGTTCATGTAATTTAACATTGTCATAAAAATGCAAAAATAATTGATACGGAAATTAGGCGATGGAAGCAACATTTGTAATCAATTATTAAACCTAATGAATGATTACGTAATTATGTTTACACTGTTTTTAGCACAGTTCACTGGTTATGAAGTGATATCCAGTCGTAGAATTATCCTTTCTGAACTTCTCGGAGCACAGTTCTTCACATTCAGCAAATGTTGAAATCTCCAGATTACGAGAAGCACGACAAAGGCAGAGAATGAAATGATGCCTGCTAGCTGGGAGCCAAGAACACAACTACCGTCATTGCACGACACAGGCAGAGAATGAAATGATGCCTGCTAGCTGGGAGCCAAGAACACAACTACCGTAATTTCATAATTGCGAACCATTTAAATCCAAATAAACTTTGCAGCCTGTTTGATTTGAACATATGTAGCTCTCATGATGGTGACCTAGCTACTTAGTGTACCTTGTACTGACGCTGAGCATGCGCATTGCATCCTGCACTCAAAATAATACAAATACAAAAATAACAATTACCCCCAAAATAAGCAAAGACAAAACAAACCCACATGCTATACTTAGTGGCCTTTAGTCCTAGCTTTTTCGACAATTCTATCGACCGCGTTTAAGGTTAAAGCATCACAGTATTCACTAACTATATCATGTTGGGTTTGTTAAACAGTAAAGTGGCCAGTGTCCAGCAAGTGTTGATCGAACCAGTGGAAGTGACACCAAAAGGGGGGGGGGGGGGAGACATATGACTGGCAGGAGAGCCATACAAGTATGGTAACCACAAGCCATCATGGAACAACATGTTTATGCTTCAAACAATCTCCTAATGTTTACATTTGCTTTTCTTACAATTATTGGGGATACCTGCCCCCATTCCCTTCGCACCTACGCCACGTACTGTACGTTCGATAACATTATTTTGATATATCATAGTGCAGCAATGTAATATGTACTAAGGGAATAGCAAACATCTTGTTAAGAGGGTGTCATTTTCTCCAGGTATTAAATTACTGCATTTGTAATGTAAATGTTATTTGTAAATGCGAAATTAAATACTTTCAGCGCCAAACTTATTTCGCTTGAACAAAACCAATTTCGAAAAAAAGCATGAGAATGATGAGTATTGAATTTAACAATTATACATATCAAATATATTTATTAACGCGTTTGTAAAAACAATACAAAGTGGTCTGTAAACAAAAGAACCATGCTACTCTTTTTTGATTGAACGGTTACTTTAGGAGGTCATACCTTCTGATAAGTATACTATGCACATCATGCAACTTTACCAACAGTTATTGGTAGGTTTCGGTCATATTTACCGTTGTTAATATGTTAATGAAAGGGTTAAATTGTCCATGTATCTGGATAGCGCCCTCTTGTTTGTATAAAATCAAGAACCAAATATTACAATTTATGAGTCACCTACCTTTTGACGATGGTCGAATTATACCAAGTCTATTAGCTGTGCATAATTATACAGTGTAAGTAAACCATTGATATCGATGAAGTATACCTGCTGCCATCGAATAAAGGGTTGACTACTGCAGAAGGAAAACGTGGCAGAGGTCGTCCACTAACATATTGGACTGACGATCAAGATAGTGTCCGGGGAAGGAATGAAGGGTGCTACACACTTGGCAGAAGACAGAGTTGTATGGCGTGTTCTCGTGAAGACCACAGCAGCGCTTTACAGCGCTACTTTAACTTGATGATGATGATGATACAGTGAAAGTAAACCATTGATATCGATGATGTATCTGCTGCCATCGTATTAAGGGTTGACTTCTGCAGCGGCCGATACTTGCCCTTTGACTTGTTCTTGGGATAGCATTAGGTTAATTTCAGAATCGTATTTTGTTAAATAAATAATTTCCTTCTGTTCTTTATAACAATGCATAACAGCTGAATTGAAATTGTTGATATATTTATTATGTTTATGTTTATTTAATGTAATGAATTTCCATGCATATGTTGATTTAAATGCTTTTCTTTCTTCCCATTGTAAACAGTCCGTTAAACATTGATTTTACAGGGTGTCTCTACAAGATTGGTACAGTTGAAATAATATTTTGTTAAGGTATGAAGGTAATTTGAATAAAACATACATATTTGGTGTCTTATTAAAGAAAAAAGAAATCAGGCTTCCTGATGGTCTTTATCTCAAGCAAATCGTGACGCTGGAATAAAGTGACAACAAAATGCAGCAGTATTCCAGACGAAATTCCATCAGGGTATTTGGAATCCCTGAGGACAAAAACGAAAAAACAGATGATTTGATGTCATTTGGCCACAGATAAACTAGGAGCTCATATCAAAAAAAAGATTTAGATAGGAGCCATAGGGTAGGGAAGAAAACTCCTACGAGACCCAGAAGCATTAATGTAAAGCTGGTGTCATATCGCACACGACAGCAGCTCATACTACAACGGAAAATTGAAAGGTACGGGGCTTTCAATCTATGAAGAACTGACAACAACAAATTTAAAAAAACACACCATTAGAAATGACGCGAAATTTGACAGGGTTCAGAATGCATGGTCAAATGACAGGCAAATCATAGCCTTGATACCAGCATCAAACGGTTAATTAATGACCAAAGTTGTCACATGTCCCGGAGATCTAAATAAACTATAAAATAAGAACAATGGACCAGGCGCGCGGGAAGCAGTTTACCTGAAATTGTGCAATCTGGTGCATACTTAGAAAGGAAATTCGGGCTTAAAAGAAGACTTTATTGACAAATTAAAACAAATATATATTGTTCTGTATATACTCAAGGTTGAGCTCCACAAACATTTCAAATGTATAACCTTCAATAAAGTATGCATTAGTTTTTAAAAAGTACCTGTTTTGTGTTAAAGTCATACCTGTAAAGTGTCCACATCCACGAAAATTACTTGGAGCTTCCTCGTTTCTCTTCTACCGTGTTGTTTAGCTTATGGTAAGAGAAGAATAAAATAGGGTTTGATTTTTTAAAATGTCCCTTTAGTATGAAGATAATTATCATTTAAATCTTTTATTTCAATCACGTTGATTAACGCCTTTGATAAAAAGTACAATTGTCCTAGCTGAGAACGTCCGCATGCAGCACCCGTGAGAACATTCCGGAGATTGAACTTTGAGCCGAGCGAGTTCAAATTCCATGAATTCTGTACTACGTGTGTAAACATACATGGGTGCGAATATCTCAAACGGATCATTCATTACTGCGACAAATGTATGGCAGACCATCAGTATTCGGTGATAAAATATGAACTCAATATTTGTTTTTTTCACTAGGTAAACAGTGTTCGTTTTCTTTCAAACTTTCACAAATCTTTCAATTGTATTTTACAATGATATTGATATAGGATTGAAGTCTCAAATGTCATTTTGTGCAATATCTGACACTTTACAGGTATGACTTTAACATATGCTATGGAACGCATCTGCTCGGATGTAGAAACGTCCAGTCTTCACGCAACACAATCTATAATTAGCTTCCCGAACAATATTTATCGTACACGCCCTCTATCGATCATACACTGTACACGCACTTCCAGGAACTGCAAACAAAATGCTGGAGAACGGCATGGCGCAGGGGGCCGGTCGCACCCCATGAAAATATTTTGGGGCGAACATATCTGAAAAGGACACAAATGGCAAAAAATGGTGTATGGCACCATTTCTGAATTGACCGTAATGGCGTACCGCACCGTTTATGTATGGACGGTAATGGCGTATCGACGCACCTTTTTTGTATGGACCCTAATAGCGTATTGCACTTGTGAAATGGATCCTAAATGGCGTATCATACCTTTTCTGAATTTAATCATAATAATAATGTTTCGATTGAAACTAAAGCCGGGCATTTCGCACCTAGATACCCTACCCTAGATGGCGTATCACACCGTAACTGAAGGGACACTAAAAAGCGTATCGCATATTTTAAATTTAACACTCCTAAATTGTTGTAAATGGCGTATTAATGCTTTTCAAGTTAAATGTAATCTCCCCATCGACATCAACTTCCCCGCTGGTAGCAGGGGGAATAGCAACTAAATCAGAGAGAGGGGAAACCGGTTCTTCGTCGCAGACGCCATGTAGCTAGTAAGTATACTGTATAGACAGTACTTGGACAATATTGTCAAACGTGATAACACAAAATGCCACACTCGGACTAAAGTGAACGCTTCACACACAATTTACCTCAACTCAGACAGCACCAAAAAGTTCATAACAAACATCTTTGCGACAAAATTGCTAGCATCCATTCAAGGCTGCATGACTGAGAATTTTATAAAGAAGTAACTTATTTGTCCTACATAGTGTGGGGAGTGTGGATACCTTGAGGCTTGATAAAAGACTATATAACTCACGGCGCGCTCAGGACTTTCTAACATGGCGGTGGACGTGCACGCACTCTAGTAGATCTGCACAATGCATCGATGTTATGTACACGTACTACGTACGTGTGCACATGCGCGCTCGTGACCGGACGGGTTCGATCGCGATATTTGGTGTTTCCATCATACGAAGTGCGATTGAATCGTTAGAAAAGATCCCGCAAAAGATGCGCGAATGTCCCCCCCCCCCCCCCCCCCCCCGCCCCCGGGAATTCTGGAAGCCCAGTTAGCGACGTAAAACACTAGCAGTCGAGGCAAAGTTACTGCAGTTATAATCAGTATAATAGGCTTCCAGGAAACGTGTATAGTCAGCAAGGTACTCTAAAGAGAAGAGGTTTCGGTAATCTGTTCCAAGATCGTATTGTCTGTTGCATGCACACACACTTCCCCAAACGCCCGTGTAGTTTACCAACACTCGCCCACCGCTGTCGGGAGAGTGTTCAACATTGCTCAGGCCAAATTCCAGCTCAAAACAATCCGCCGGATAGAACATCGTATATCGTATGCGTTTCTTGTCCGTTCCTTGTCAGGCGATGTCTGTTGTTATATACCGGCGGAATTTTAGGTGTATAACGAAAAGTAGACGACTTTCACCACCGGATAATCTGATTTCGTAAATGTTCAATACGTCGGGCATCCGTTCACGCTATCCCGTGATATGTGACCGGGCCTTCCGGAATTATTGTAATATATTGACAACCTCAAATAAAGCACGTATATTACTGTACGACATATATGCGTGTCTCCAAGAAAACTGTTTTCCTTCAATTGTTTGCGCCAAATGTTTGACATTTCGTTGATATTATCTTACTTCGTTATGATTCTACCACTTATCTTGATGTTGAGTTATAAACAATAACGCATTTCTAGTCACCGTTTCGAAATTAAAAACGATCTGCACTAAATATAAACATTTTCACAATCTAACAATATCATTATGGACAACTAAGTCCATAAATAAGTATGTGTTTATGTTAAAGGGATAGTTGAGTTTTGGTAGAGAGGGCGCTACACATAATATTTGTTTGTGAGATAAAAAAAAAATGAGTGTAAAATTTGACAGAGCATAACATTTTAGTGACAGAATCAACTTTATTTGATCAAAATCGGTTCAGAAATGGCTGAAATATCCATAAACGTAACCATTTGTAATAAATGTGGCCCCACAAATATTTGCTAATTTTTAACCAACCGTTACATTTTTTTTTTTAAATGCTTCCTCTTTTGACAAATTTTCAAAAGAGGTTTTTTAATAGTTGTTGATTATCTCTCTATCTAATCGCTATTTTTACGAACCTTCACATGCACAATATTTTATTTTAAATGGCTTAAACCATGTCTTGAATTTGAACGCCTCTGTTTGAATGATAAAAGGCTTTTTACTCAGTCGTTTGTGATTTTGAATTCCTTTCAAGCATGGTAGAGTTATAACTATTAGTTTGTAATGTAATGGTGCCGGTTTTGGTTACTAAAATTCAACTATCCCTTTAATGACCACGTTATTTCATCTTGTCTTGAACATTTAAAGGCATTTAGTAACTTTGTTGACATGTGCAAAAAGTGATGAATGGTTGATGCAATGTATATTGTTGTTATCTCATATGTCCACAGGGTATTGTGTGAAAATTTCAAGTCAAATGGACATTGCATGGCCAAGTTATGAGCAAAAATGCAAAGTGATATAAACTAACTCACTGCACTCACTTTGTACACGGTAAGAAAAACTCCGGGGCAGTTTTTCTTATCTGAATACTTTGATCGTACATATCTTTGTAACGAAAGGGAAATTTGAAAAACCGAAACCTGTCCCATGATTGTATTGTTAATACGAATACAACAAGCTATGAGGGAACCGCTAGAATGAAAATTTTATTTTGAGGATTTGGACAATGTTACTAAGTCCCTTTAACCTGTTTCACTGGTAATGATGTGTTAACAGTCAAGTGAGAGATTTTATCAATATCCTCAGAACATGCATGGGAAACAGCATAAACACAGCTTTTCACACACAAATGCAAAGCACTAAATCGGTACATTGACTATCAGGTAGTCGGTATAGACACAAGTTAACACCGAGTCATTCTCAGGCAAAAAAAAAATACAATGTTCATTTATTCCGCATACACACGACAATTTATTGATATACAATCATAACAAAAACAAAACATTCAAAACAAAATGTTCTCTTTTGTCTAAATGGGACATTAAAGTCATACCTGTAAAGTGTCCAAATCCACAAAAAAATTACTTGGAGCTTCCTCGTTTCTCTTCTACCGTGTTGTTTAGCTTATGGTAAGAGATGAATAAAATAGGTTGGATTTTGTCAAATGTCCCTTTAGTATGAAGATAATTATCATTGAAAATCATTATTTGAAAAGCGTTGATCAACGCATTTGAAAAAAGTACAATTGTTGTAGCTAAACACGTCCGAGCCAGCACGCATGGGAAACATTCCAGACGCTACTGAACGTTGATCCAACGTGCGCAAATTCCATGAATTCTGTACAGTCTGTAAACATACACGAGTGCGGATATCGTCAACGGCTGATTATTACTGCTACAAATCCATGACAGGCCATCATTCGGTGATAAAATATGAACTCAATATTCGTTTTTTTCACTAGGTAAACGGTGTTTGTTTTCTTTCAAACTTTCAAAAATCTTTCAATTGTATTTTACAATGATATTGATGTAAGATTGAAGTCTCAATTGTCATTTTGTGCAATATCTGACACTTTACAGGTATCACTTTAATCCATTGCATGTGTTAAATACAATATCTAACTGGAGAGGGCGCTCTCATTGAAGGCTGTACAGAGCACTTCTGTTGGTTTTCTTATCATTTTCATGTAACCTAAAATATCAGATAATTGTTCAGTTGTAGTACACATTGGGTGATTTCAAGTATGGTGTTGGGGTTAGTGTTAGTGTTGAGGGTGAAAAAACTGCCTCTAATCTGAGCTAAACACCAGCTTCCAGATTAAGCATCTAAGGTCACGAACTTTTTAATCGTGATGACCTTGAGTAGTAATCGATCAGTATCGCTAGTGTTTGTCAACACCAGAGACAAAATCACGCGAACACCCTTAAAATGGTAACGAAAACGCTTACATGGTTACGAATTAGAGAGCAAGCCGTAATGAAGATTTACCACATACATGTATTGAATACTATAATTTTAAAAAAACATTCAAACCATTCACTTGGTCGATACGATTTTAGTGAATATTCCCTATTTTTAGTGAAATTTGTAACTAAACTCGCAAGAAATGTGCGTGACTCTCTTCTAAAAATTGAATGCCCGTCGCGCGCTGAGACATATGGCTAGCGTTAACGGTTTGCATAGCCGAAGATGTAGGCATAAATCCCGGTGACAGCACGGTAGCAAGTTCCGAGTAACTACCAATAGTATGTAACATGATATACTTTATTAAAATCGGTCACGTGATCACTAGGTGCTTGGTGGCCGAGTGGGTTAAGACCTGTCGCACGTGTATCACTTAACCAGATAAATCATAGAAGTGGGTTCGAGTCCCCGGTGTGGTTATTTTTTTTATTATTATTTTTTTTTTAGCTATTATTCACAACAAATTTACTACAGTTTTTAACTCAATTATAAGTTCACTGTAATAAAATGTCAAAGATGTACAGACAATTCCCAGTGCTTAGTGACTTTTTTTCGGGGGAGGGGGGGGGGGGGGGGGTGGCGGGTGTATAATTAGACAAGAAATACATAAAATAATTAATGTTAACAACAATATAAACATAAGGAAGAACCTGGCTATTCAAATTTTGCTTTGTTGTATTATTATTCCAAATGGTCTAAAGAATTTATGTAGTGAAAACTAATGTTTGATTATAAAATAATGAAAATATGAATTAAATGACCTTATTTCTTTAAATTACTATAGATATTCAAATCAATACATTAATTAAAAAAATAAGATTTGCATTGCGTTTCATAATCTTCACTTAAGTAAAACTTCAAAAATTATCTAGGTTGACACCCTTTTTACATGCTCAGACAAACAAAAACACCACCATTTCAGTTCAGAATTGTGATTTTAATGCCCACCTAGCAACAGTAACACTAACACCAGCTCGATCTGTACTTGAAATGACTTTCATTTCGATCCCTATGGAAGTTGTTATCTCTATGGAGTTTTGCGTATACATGCTCAACACTAACACTATCGGGCAGATTAGCAGACGACGCTAAACACCAGCAACCACGTGCCACTGCCGGAAATACGAGGTCAAACCTCTAACACCAACTCATTTCAAGTACGGTGTTAAGGCTGCAGTTAGTGTTTAATAAACACTAACACTAGCTCAACACCATCTCTGATAGTATATTGCCATATCAATAAACACCGCCAGTCGGAAACGGAAGTTTGTACAACGGTGAAATCAGAGGTCATCACGTTAACACCATCCTAACACTAAGTCATTTCAAGTATGGTGTTTAAGCCCGATTTAGTGTTTAATAAACACTAACACCAGATTTAAACACCATACTTGAAATCACCCATTATATCACTTAACATACACAGTAAATGTCAAATAGTTATCGTATTATATTATTAAATAAAACATTATATCATTATATCTTTATACAGACTTGTGGTATTGGTACTGCAGTGGAGCTTCTGTGATATGAGGACCTTATTGAGGAGTTGCTGGGCCTGTGGATGTCTGCTGTTTTGGACGGAGGCTCTACTACATTACTATGTACTATTTATTTTGAGTACTATTATCGTAGTCTTCTCCTATCATTCTTGCCGTTTTTGTATCTTTTCACCCCTTTGCGTCAGTGCAATAATAATCTACTGATATTTTTGTTCCGGGGTTGACTGTTAGTAGTACTTGATACTTGAAGAAAATATCTCCTTAAAAGCGCCATTCGGTGCTGTCCTGGAGAGGCAGTGCAGTGCAGTGCCAGTGAAGTGCGTGGATGTGATGTTCTATTTACAGGTGCTTGGTGCTACTGTGCAGGTGCATTTTCTGTTGGTTGTGTTTAAAGTGTCCGCAGAGTGGAAAGCGCCGCCATCTATATGATGTTGGGCATGGCTGCATCCCTGAAACTCTGGGTGTTTGGTAGCATTATTATAGGTAAGGGGAACATGTTCCAAAGTCGAATGGATCTTGGGTAGAAACTGTACAGGTAACAGTCAACTCGACACTTCGGTTGATGGTAAGAAAGGCGATGAGTGCGAAGTTGATGATCGTATGTGTAGCTTTATAATAGTCATATTTATTGTTTTGTAAATTTAGATGTGTTTTATCATGTGTGTTTTTAACCATTGTCAGAGCAACTTGCCAAATTGATGTTCCACTTTTTGTCGGACGAAATAGAAATGAAATGAAATTAAGTAAATTATATCACTTAACATAAGTGGTGAATACCAAAGTATTTTATATTGGATATTATATTCCACATACTAAGAATCTTGCTCTACGATTGGTCAAAAGTTAATCACGTGATGAAATATAGTTTCACCCATCGTTACACTCTGTAGATATCTTGGGTGAAAGTGCGTTGCACTCACTAGATAAAAAGTACTATCTACACTCCGCGGTACGGTTGCATTGAATTGAATACCAATAAGTGGCGCGATAACTCTATGCGCGCGAATTACAAATTTAATTGTATTCGTTGTGCATACGATATACGTAGTACACTGCATACGCTATGCACTGTACATCAGAGGCGTCGATCAGCTGTTCGGAAAACACAATGCATTGGCCGGGGCGAGCATTGTTTGTGAACAATTGCATTGTGTTTTCCGAACAGATCGACGCCCCTGTTGTAGTATCGTACATACACTGTTTGCATGCTCGTTCTGTGTACTCTACTAAAATTGCGGCCACAAACATAAGGTTTGAGCTTTTGGATGAGGATGAAATGGACACGTTTTTACTGGAGAGTGAAAGTAAAAATACAAAGCGACACCTTAAGTTCAGCCTGAAAGTGTTCCGAGATTATTGCGATGCTGGAAGCATACTTTTTAACGAATTGTCTGACGTGGACTTGAAAGTGCTAGACCAAGTGTTGGGGAGACTCTATTTTCGCGTTTGTTGACTTTTGAACTGTTTTTTTTGGAGTTTCGCGTTTTAGCTTTTGGAATTACCCTGTTACCGAAATTGGAATAACAAGTCATTGTTGGTAAGTAGATCAAACCTAGTACTATAGTAACAGTACTTAGACTTAGAAGTTAGACTTAAGCCCGGCGCAGACAGAGCCGACACGACCCGATCCGACTGGCTTTAATCAAGCTAGAGTTGGGCCTGGTCGGTCGGAGCAGATTTATCGTGTTGAATCGGCCCCAACTGGCATCCGACTGTCTCTCGACTGGCAAAATGTGTGTCGCGAGGCACTGAAAACTGAGCCGATCGGAATGACAACCAGTCCAGTCGGCTCTGTCTGCGCCGGGCATTCTGAGTACTTAGAGTAGACTAGGGGTAGGCCTGCTTAGACTACTAGTACAGTAGTAGTACTACTACTACTTAGACTAGATCTAAGTTCGATGTGAACCAGTCGAGTCGGCTCTGTCTGCGCCGGGCATTACTTTTAGAGTACTTAGACTAGAGTAGACTAGGGCCTAGGCTTGCTTACACTATAGTACTAGTAGTACAGTATTAGTACTACTATTACTAGACTAGATCTAAGTTCGATGTGGAATATAAAGCAAATAATCACCTTTTGGTTTCAGGCGATGGCAAACTATCACTTCCTCGGCGATCTGAATGTATACGCTATCTTTCCCCAGCTTCGCTTCGGAAAGATAGCTACATCCAGCTCGCCTCGGAAGTGATAGATTGTCCCATCGCCTTCACCAACGGTAATTATTTGCTTACTACACATTAGAATATGTAACATACACAGTGAATGTAAAACTATTTTATGTTGGATAGTACATATAACATCACTTGACATAAACATAGACATAAATATAATTTTAGGGTACCACAAAAATTCAATAATTTTGAACAAGCCGTTGAAAACCAAAACAAAAAATGATTCCACTTTTAATAAATGTACACAAAATGTATTCAGATAGTTGTTGACGATCTTGTTAAAAGGATCACATGCACAATTTGAATTTGAATTAAAATTCAAATTGGTTGAACCCAATATTTTTTTAGAGAGCACCCTTTGAGTTTCAACGGTTCTTTTCGAAGGATAACAGGTGTTTTATATTTTACATTTTGTGTACTTATCGAGCATGGTGCAGTTTTCACTATTAGTCTATATTGGAATGGAGCGGGTTTTGTTTACTAAAATCCTTTCTATACCAAAACTCGACCATCCCTTTGAAATGTAAAATAGTTTTATATTGGTTATTTAAATATTTTGGCTATTTAAACATGTACAGATTATTTGCAAATAGTCAAATAAATACTCAATATGACACATATATCATGTATAATACGATTCGAATGAAGAATATACAACAATAGGGCGGCGGCGTAGCGTGGTCAGAATGAGGGGGGGGGCACCCAAATAATTGGTTGGGGGCATATCTTATGTATTTCTTTGTTTTTACCCACATTGTCCCCTTATTTGTATTTTTGTATGTTTTTAAAAAAATGTATTGACTATAATTATAACTTTAATCATAACAATTTTTCTGAAAATGCGATATTTGTATGGGAAAATATCAATGTTTATTTAGTGTACAAACGTGCAGATTGATGTCAGATTTATCCCCAATCATGTGCGGGAAGTATCCGAATTTAGATATTTGTTAATACAATCGACAGGCGTTCTAGAACGCTTTTAAATGCATTCTTTAAAAAGCTCATTTCATTCCAAAAACTACGAGGAACAAGAGAAGTGTAAGAGCATCAAGTGATTTGTCTTAAATTTGCAAAGCTAACGGAATAATAAAGAAGACACAAGTATTTTTGTAATATACTTACCATATAACACTAATATCATGCATATGTAATATATATGTACATAGAATATGTGACAAAAGTAATTCCATGGAATATAATTATACGAGCCTCACTTTTGATAATCATGTAATGCTAATTCTATTAATTTATAAACAGCGGTACTTATGCATAGCAAGCAGACCCCTTCCAGCAGACACATGCCTCGTAGCGCACAATTATCATTATTACCCCTGGTCATCAGGGGGTGTTTCACAAAGATCCTAAGTTGAACTTAACAAGTATGGAAAGCCATCAATTTCTTTGAAAACAATTTTCAAAAGTTCTTTTTAGAGGCATGAAATGTTGATGCAAATAATTCATATTTTCTATTACTCAAAGATAGTTCATGTTCTTGATGCAACATTTATGAACAGTAAACAATTTTTTTTTTGTTTATCTTTGGAATAAGGCTACGCATGATTTCCATAATTTGCAATCCATCTTAAAGTTAAGTTCAACTTAAAACTTGTGTGAAATATCCCCCTGGGCACATTTCAAACCTGCACCTAGTCGTGTGTACCTTCTCACCTCTCTCGGGAACATACTAGAACACCCATATTGTTGCATTAAGCTAATTTACATCCGATCAAGGTACCAATTTATACTCCGGGGGAGAGAGCAGCAATGCAAATGTATTGTCTTTATGTATACATATACCGGGGCATCGACTGGCTTCAAACTCGGGAGCTCATGGTTTGGAGTCAGGTGCCACATATACATGTCAAAGCACCTTCATCGTTCGCAAATTAAGAATCCAGATTTTCAGCACAACCAAAAAAATGCATGTTTTATTTATAAAAACCTGTTTATAAAAATAAACAACAACGACAAATTATTAACCCCGCACATTAAATGTACTACAACATATATTTGCATAATCATTAACATATAATTATGAGAGTGGTGCTCCATGGGGGGCGTAGAAAAGTCATACATACATTATGTACATTTTTGAAAAGTGCACTGTAAGATTATGTGCACACACCAACAATTTTAGATTCCGTAATTATCAAACAAAATAGTTTTACTGAATCTGGCAGCTAGAACGACCGTTCAGTCATGTCAGTGCAACTTCAGAATAAGTTAAATCTCGAGGAAATATCGAAGATAGTCGATTGTGTATCGATCAAAATCACAATCAGATACTTTGTAATAAATACAAACAGTTTTTAATAGCAACCTTAATGCTTGCCTGATATACCTTATGTGTTCGCCAGACATAGGAATAACTATAAATGTATACGATGTGAATTTCAGTTAGTAAACTACATTTATCATGGGCGTTAACAGGCCTGGACGGGGTTACATGTCCCCCAACATTTAAAAGTGAAGGGGATTGTTCCCCCCCCCCCAACACCCCCCCCCCCCCCCCCCATAAAAAACAACCCTGTTCATTAATGTATACATAATGTATTTGATAGTTTTTTTTCCCATTTCCACCCCCCCCCCCCCCCCCCCCCCCCCCCCCCCCCCCATTCTGTCACTTTGCTCCATCACAATGTCCCTCCCCCTTTTGAGAATATGTTGACGCCATTGATATCTATTAGGAACCGGTTAATTGTAGGCCTGCATTTATCCATGGTCATTCAAGGAACGCGTATGAATGTAAGAATGCTTTATTACTGTGGCGGGGGTGTTTCAGAAGTAGAACTTAGATTCTACGTTGGACTTAAAGCTGTTAATTGCTTTGTTAAGATTTTAAAAATAAAATTGTATTAAATACATTAAATTGTATTACAATTATTGATATTTTCTCTTTTGAAAGAGGTTTTCATGTCCTTGATGTCACATTTCTTTAAATTCTCAACTATTTTCACTTTTGCATTTGCTTACGATGATTATATACAAATGTCTGTTCCAGGCTTACAAATGACATTCAAATTTCAAGAACCTTTGTGAAAACACTCCTGGGTCCCGTTGCAGAAAGAAATGCAATAGGTTGCAAAGTTGCAATCAAGTGCAAGTCAGAAAATTTGCGCATTTTAACCAACCATATGTGCGCATTTGGTCACACGATCGGACTTACAATTGATTGCAAATTTAAAATCGATTGCAACTCTTTCTGCAACGGTACCCTGGTGTATTAATCAATCACAACATGTTCACGCCATTTTCCATTTCATAAGGCTTCAGGAAAGAATGCACACATTTGTAGATGTGCTCCTCCATGTCAAGGTCCCCCAGATCCTCGTACGACTTGTGAACCGGGTGTCGTCACGTTGTTCATAGCCAGCCATTTCCTTGTTGACGTTCGCTGAGGCATGTACAGACGATGTCGCAATGGTGTTCATCATGAGCGACGATCCTTACGTGATAAGCGTGGGGGGATGAAGAGATCACCCCCCCCCCCCCCCGAACAATAGGTATCAGTTACAGATCGACGCCCCTCGTGGTCAACACGGTCGCCTCGACGCGGTCGGAAGGTTTATCAATGGGCACACTTCTCTTCATACGCCACAGGATGAGCAGAAGAACGACCCATCCTACGCTCAACAACGCGATCAAGACACTCAATATAGCTACCGTGGTAGTACTCCCTACAAATGTAATGAAACAAATTATATGGCGTGTTATAATTGCATAAGACACAGTGACGTATCAGCTTAAGTGATTTGAAAGGTATGTGGGACTGTAGCCAAGATGACAGGGGATTGAAATGATTGAATTGACAAAATATTCCATTTACATTGAACGTTTGTGCTTGATGTTGATTTACATGAGAAGTTTAATGCTACTTGCCTGTATAGTTAGGAAATTATATTTTAAAATATCATAATCCATAAATTCATAAATATCCGTCATTATGAGCATATTTATTATTACATTGTTACGTAGGCTGAACTCTATGTGAGATAATTTGAACTTTGTCCTTATTTGAATTCTTATTTTACAAGATCTGTTAAAAGTGTTTTGCTATTTGCAAAAACATATACATGTATATTGCTTCAGAATTATTTAACTATACAGAGTGATTCACAGTCTTAATATTACATGGCCATTTATTATTTGAGTCTTTATAATAGTCAACCAGCAATACACGTCGCGCAATCAATTAAAATAATTCTTCAAAATAGTTCTTATGAATGTGGCAATAATTTTATATTTTACATTTATAATAACACTTTTCTATGAAAACCAAAAGATGCCCATTTTGAAACATTGAAACTTGTAACAATTATTCAAAAATTATCGCCCAAAACTGTTCCATGTCATTGATCACAAATCCAAAATAACTTCCTATAAAAGTCACAATATAAGTCAAGAAATTACAAGCCAGTATTACCTGCCTTACTCGTCTCATCCGTTCCTCGATTAAAGTTTTGCATCTCTGAAATAGAATCATGATAATTATAGCCAAAATATTATATCTAAAATATTGAACTCCTGCAAACTGTATTATGCGTATCTGAATGCTAATCATAGTGTAGTGCATAGTGTCATTGCTCATTTGCCTCCTTGTAATGAGAATGATGCAAGACAACAACTCAAACAGAATTGCTGACCCATAAAGTTGGCATCCTTAATTAGCACTAGGTGAGTACAATAAGGGAGTTCGTAGTTAGACAATGGAGCAGTGTGACGTCATCGAATCTTTGGAAGACTGTACCCAAAATGTAGGCTTTTCTCGTATGTTTACGGCACAGCCTGTGAAGAGCTGTATGCAGAATTTCCACGTGCGTGAGTGAATTATCCTTGTGCTCCGTAACGTTTGAAAGTCCTGACCAAAAAAAACTTCACTTAAATCCTGAAATACATAAAATGTAATTAATATAACCATTAATTTGAATGTTCAAACTTGAAGCAGGCTAAATAAACATTAATGACTTCGAGACTAATTTCCCGTTAAAAGTTACAAAGTTACAAATGTGACAATTATTGCACGAAAGGTCCACATGACAACGGGCGATATCGATATTTTTGGTACAATTAATGTTCGTCTCAGAAATGGGCGCATGCGCAGCTTGTATGTACGATTTTGCATCAGGTGTCAACTTGCCTGTTACACAGTGTGTCCCATTATATCCATCAGGGCAAGTACATGAATATCCATTCACGTGGTCTACACAGGTTGCTCCATTGAGGCACGGATCCGAAGAACATTCATCCACAAGATCTACAACAGTAATAAGTATAAATACGTGTTTTATTCACTAATGGTATGATTTCAAGCGAACCAAGAAATAGAATTTATAGTTTGATTAATTAAATTGAATTGTAGTATTAGTAGTAGAAGTAGTAGAAGTGGTAGTAATAGGGACATAAACCAATATTTTCAACTGAATAGGCAGTTTATAACGGACATCTTTGAACGTTTGAAGCGGATGAATGACGCCATAAAAAGTGTGTTGTCGATCATAAATGGACGTTTCTTTTATATGTATCCAAACCAACACGATGCCGAATAATTCGGGGACGTTCAGGGTGCTAGCGGTTTGATGTCGGAGTGGTGTCGATAAGTGGAAGTTCAGTCTGGTTTCGGTTTGTATTCGGTTCGGCAGTATGACTGCTACATTACGGATGGAAGACTTTGCACATAATGCGTGTGGCCAGGCATTGCATTATTTTCACGGTTAACAATAAAGCCGGAGCCATAATCCCCTCTCCTACTATCTAAAAAACGGTATGTTATTATCAAATATATGTATTTTATGGGTAAAAAGTGATTTGCATGACTGTATTTGCATAAAGCACCATGCATATGCAAATGAGTGATTTTTTTTTCAAAAAATTACCATAGTAATTCATAAACTTTACTAAACATGCATGCATATTTTCGCGGCGATCCCGGCCAAGATCTTAGGGGCATAATGTCCCCTTTCCCTCCGGCCGTAAAAAGCCTTAAAATAGCCCTGCCTTTTATGTATACAAAGTATCATTAAAAAATATAAGTTTGTATTATGATCATGCGGATTTGAATCATACTAGGCCCTATCTAAATCAAAACCCAATTGAAAACATTTTTATAGGGATAATACAATGATGTTTTTTATCATTTCAGTCTCATGTTATTATCTCACCAGTTTCACAGGTGTTTCCAGTAAAGCCGGGTGCACACGAACAGCTGTAGGTATGTCTCAGTTCAATGCACCCTCCTCCATTTTGGCATGGCGACGAAAAACATTCATTCCGATCTAAAAAACAAACATGAATTGCTTAGTACAGTAAAATCAAATAATGCACTAATGCTACATAGGAAAGTTAATTATTGAATTCCTTTCATAGAGTAACATCCTGTATGTGGTTGAGTTAATGTGTTATAAGGTATAATGTAAATCAAATCGTAGTACATTGTACTGGAAAATTAGCCAGCTGCACTACCTCATGAAATATGCTTAGAAATATGTTTTTCTTATTTATACATTTCAGTTTAGAACATTCAATACAAGAAATCATGTCATTACAATACATGATAGTTAACGCAGTTGCATGAAGCGTGCTGAAAAACACGTACAAACGAAATGCCATGCACATGCCCATTACATACATATTTAAAGGGGCCCTGCACACAAAATGCATGTTGACTTCTGTTCATCTGTATTAGTGTACGCATTCAATATTTGTAAACGGTTTGACCTAAATATGTTTTGTATATTTTAAACGTTTTTTTCATGTATTTGTCTTCATCTTGCTAAGCCCCGCCTCCTAGAAAACCCTCCAGAGTAAATTATATTGTTGACCTGTCGTGACATCATCTGTCAATCACTAGTCAGCTACCATGAGATTAACAAAAGATGAAAGTACAAAAAGAACATCCACACAAAAGCATGTCCTGCATACCTCCATGCAATAGCTTAGACAGTGCTTTTCTTCTGACATAGCATCAGTTATTAAATTGGAGGTGTGTGAGTTGGTATTATATTCAACCATGTGATGCTATTGTGATTAGGTCCTGATGATTTCACATCAGGTCAACAATAGAATTCTACTCTGGAGAGGTTTTTGGAAGTGGGGCCTTCACAATATGGAGAAAATAATTAATAAAATGGTTTAAAATAAACAATTTCGGTTAAATGGTTTACAAATCGTTGATGTGTACACTAATGGAGATAAACAGAAGATAACATGCGTTTAGTTTGCCTGGCCACTTTAAAGACTTACCTCCCCCACACTCAATCCAGAAATGTCTGTACCCCTGCAAACAAGCGGCACTCGGTCCCCAGCTCGTGTAGCACTGATCGATTGTCTCAGCATCGTCGTCACAGTAGATCGTCAGCATCACAGGTAAACTGGATTCCTCGTAACTTGCTGGTGAGGTTCTACAATTGGTGTGACTTTTGAAGCCTAGTTGGCGACATAAAACACTTGCCGTCGAGGCAAAGTTACTGCAGTTATAATCAGTATGATAGTATTCCAGGAAACGTGTATTGAACTTGTAATAGATGGTGTCATATAGATCGTATGGCCTGTTGTATGCACACACACTCCCCCACATGTCCTTGTAGTTTACTAGCACTCGGCCACCGATATCAGCATCCGTCGAGTGGTCAACATTGCTCAGGTCAAATGCCAGTTTTCCTGTAGATGTTAGATAATACAATATTTGTATGAAAAAAGTGTAGGTTGTGCGAAAGAAGCTTATATCTTTCGATCATCATCACCATTATCATCGTCGTCGTCGTCGTCACCATCACCATCATATTACCATTACATCGGTTTGTTAAGTCTACCCCATTCCGAGACGGAAATTGCAAGTGTGTGTATTGTGTTGGTCGGGTTCTGCCATAGACTATGACATCGCCTGATGACATCGAAGGTAGTCATAGATCGCGGAAGCCTCGTGTCTCGGGTCTTGGAAACAAGACATCTTAGCCAAGACCAATTCTCATCAAGCTATACTCATACAAGAAAATAATCGAAATCATAAAAGTGAAGAGAAATCTGAAGAGAACCGGCCTATCTGTACATGAAGACCTTACTAGCAGGAACTACGATGTCCTCATGAAAAATTTGGCTCATCCCAAGGTGGAAGCAGCGTGGTCTGTTGACGGAAGGATCCTAGCAGCGACAAAAGCCCAGGGGAGGGGGGGGGGGTTAAATCCCCTAACCGCCCCCCTCCCCTGGATCCGCCACTGGTAACATTGACAACACCTGCAAAAATAAACTTGAAAGAACTGGAAGTTTTTTGTATCTCTTGTGGCATTGTGTATGGCCCTAGAGTCCTGAAATATGAGTTTAAACAAATATTCCGTTTCCAAAAAGATAATGAGTTCAAATGCTTTGTTTTTTACAATATATACAGAACAGGTACAGAACAGTGTCCTATTCTACAGAACGTGTCCCAACCCCCCCCCCCCCCCCCCTCACCCCCCCCCCCCCCCCCCACACACACACACAAACACATACATTTTGCACCACGCCGAGACACAAGGAATATAATTCAGCCTAGTACGTATTATGAAGTAAGGTTGATATATTAGCTACCACAATCACACACAATCGACTTTCAATCCTTCGTTATATCGTGTCAGAGATAATCTAACTTCTTACAAGCCTAAATTTTGACGTAACGGAAATCGAACTAATGCGTTTTTCTATAAAAGTTCAAAAGTATCCCGTCATCATTGGGCGTAAATATAGCTACCCGAGCATGTGTATTTCAAAAGGAAAGTGAGTAGCGTCAGCTATTGCTTCCCATGAAAGCTATAAGCTTGTCCAATCCTGCCCCGTGTCCCATCCTGCCCCACCTTCCACAATACTTCTAGCGATATAAATATACCTTGCACTTGGTGTTGACTGCATATTACACCAGCGTTGTCCCAATACCTGCATGACCTCGTGAGTCCATACGAGCAATCGGTTATACTTGTGTCTGTTCCTTCACACATGAGATGAACCAGTGGTCCGAGTCCCCGCCCGAATGGATTGCCACGTATCTCCCAAGCGCGCCGGGGAATCCAAGACTTCTGCACACAAGTTCGGTGGTATTAAATACAAGGTACTCTCTGCAAACACTCGCCCACTGTCCCTCGTGAAGGATTTCAATTCTCCCTTCATTTTCCAGACCACCTGCCAGGCGAAGCATACCTACGATTGAAGATGATAAATGTAGGGACTATTTAGCATATACTGGCTTGCCGGTAGTTGTCGGGTTGCCCCAGACGAGTAACCCCTTTAAAAAGGTATGGTTACATGGCTAATGGTCAGCTTAATCCTTGGCCTTGTTGCAGAAAGAAATACAATCGACTGTAAATTACAATTAGTCAGATCATAATAATAATAATATTTTCGATCATGTGTTCTACATACGCAAATCTGATTGGTTAAAACGCACAAATTTGTTGACTTACAAGTTATCGGATCCAGCAAACTGTCCAGGTAAAAGAGCAATATTGTGTGCAAATTTCAAAAGTTTAAATATATCATTAGTTGAAGTCAGTATTTGATGGCGCAAAAATACAAGGATTTGTTTGTTTGATATTTGCTCTGTATCTATATTGTACTTTGGAACGGTTGCCATTTGGACACCAGCTTGGATTCGGATGTGATCTCATGAATGACTATTATTTCCCTATAAAATATGAACAAATGATTTAACCGAAAAACATGCTGTGGGTCTCTAGCAAGTCAATTACGGCCTTTTCATAATCAAACTTTAATAATCCCAGTCCATAAGTCTACTGCTTGTTCATCTCCCAGTTTAACCTTTTTTTTTGAAAAAAAATCTTCCGACAGTTTTAACAATTACCTTCAAGTCCAACAATCATGTCAATTAGTCAGACACAAATCTTGTACGTGATTTGTTTGGACAAATCAGTAAGCCAAATTCTTGAAGTCCCGCTTCAGAGAATACAAAATACTTGCTAAAAAGTGATACAAGCTTACTTGGACGACGATGCGAATAGCACACAACCGTAGCACTATCCCTGCATGAAGCTTCTGAGAATCCGTAGTAACATTCCGAAAGATTCGGTGCATTTTCTTGACACATCAAACGTACTCGAGTCCGACCAGGTGGCGGTCCGAATGAAGGATACAAATTAAATCTAAATCTCTCTCTATATCGGAGTTTATCAAATGATTTACTAAATCCTAGTTGTCTGCATACAAGATCAGCCTTTAACATGTAAAATAGGGAATATCCATCATCACAAACATCTGCCCAATCCCCGTCGTGGAAGATTTGAACTCTGCCCTCATTTTTCTCACGGCCACCTTCCAGACGCACGTTACCTTTGAAAAAAAGAAACATATGGGCAACTCCAGCGTCACGGACATTACAAATCAGAGAATTTTCATGACTTTCCAATGCCACTACTAATTCATACCTGTAACTAATGTCTAACTTTTATTTTGATTACAAATCAATAGCCTGGTTAAGTATTCAAAAAAAGTTTCAGAACATTTATCCAATTCGTTACTGAGTAATTCTGCAAAATGTGCGCCGTCACGGACATTACATGTTTTGGACATGACTTTTTGCATCCATATACATCTTTGCAAAAGTCTGTGAGTTCTTAGACCTCACAAATGTGATTTAGGTACTAAATTATAGACAAGGCAATGATGAATTGAATCCAAGTGGTTTTTTGCGAAACGGGCCAGGCATATGTGATCTAGACAACAGAACGTTGCGTCACGGACATTACATTTTAGCGTCACGGACATTACACTTTTGTCCACTTTCTCTATACTCGGAAATAACCCGCAAAAAATGCTCCATTGTTCATGAAACTTTTTTAATTGTACATTTGATATGTAATCAAACAGTTTTGAGGAAAAAAATTATATTTCAGTTTTGTTTTTAATTAGCAAAAAATTATTTTAAAAATAGCAATAATTTTTTCCAAAATTATTGTAAAATTTGAAATTTTTCAAAAGAATGTGCAGTAACCCAAATGTTCAACTATTTCAAACAATATTATACATTTTTGATGAGGTACAATGCTGTTTTGTGCAAAAAAAATGTAAAATATAAAAAAGTTGTGAACATCATGTGCATAACACATGGGAAATCATGGACTAAGAGTATAATTTTTGCAATTTGATCATATTATATGAGATTTAACCATCTATTTCTCCTCCCAGTAAGTTATAGTCAAGTCTTTATTGATTATTGAGACATGCATGTTCAAATTGAGCAAGGAATTTAGTTTTATAAATAGTTCAGAGTACTGACTCAAAGTTCACTATCTGTTTAACGATACATTTTTTTAAAACTTGTACCAGGAAGGTAGTAGTCCCCCTGTTACTTGGGATTATCTTATTTCTTGGCTAAAATAAGAGATTTACATAAGAAAATAATGCTTGAAAATGTTTAGCTCTGCTTTTTTATACTTTTCACTGTGTATGTAATGTCCGTGACGCAGCCGTAACGTAATGTCCGTGACGCTATTCTGGACAAACCATCAAATATTTTAGTAAATGCTCTTGATATACTTTATGATATCACATTCTAGCTTTGCAAATTAATTTTAAATTAAAATGAATTAGGACTTCTGCTTCTACAAAAACTTTTATATATAAAACATCACGGACATTACACATCAATGTTGTAAGAATCAAGATTTAATCCAATTAACAGTTTTCAAAAAGTAAAGATTTGTACACAATTTCCTTTTCTATGATGTTAAAACAAAACATAAACAAGATATTAGAAGTAGAATTATTGTTCTGAAGTGATCCATATTTTATAATTTTATTTCACAAACAATGGATGCAAATTTCATCATTTTAGGGGTAATACATATAATTTTTGTCCCAACTTCAATGGCCCCCCCCAAAAAAATTCTGCATTGAATTTCAAGCTTTTTTCCTTTAGTCATCAAAATATGGTCCTTCCTCATTACTATCCAGTAGTTAACAAGGCTGTCCCATGAGTTTCATTTTTCCATCCTCGGGTAACATTTTTCGTGGAGTTGCCCATATAGGCTACATGTTATAGCAGCAAGAATTGAAATAATTCAACACAAGATTTCACATATATTTTTTTAATGTGATCTTGAAAAAAAAAACTCTGTCCCGCCATTGAATCTTGTCATTTATGGAATTAGTACTTTACTGAGCAGAGGCTAATTTGAAATTCTGATTGATCAATGGTCAATCTGGTATTGCAAAGAGGGCAATGACAATGATCCATTATCAAGACACGAAACGAGTCTCACGATATCAACAGTTAGTTGATGCTCGCTATCAGTGGTGTAGGTCAGATAAGAAATAACCGATACATACAGTGTGCCCCTATATATAAATCAGCTCGACCATCCTACGTTACTGAACGTTGTATAAGTTTCAAAAAGGTTTTAAAAATCATTCCTCGAACATGTTGAAGAAACATTAGTGGTTACAGATATTTGTATAGCCTATGCGGGGAGTGTCTAAAAAAAAGTGTAAGCATACCTGGATGTTGATTTTGAAAACAAATGACTTCATTGGTACGCCCGCCACGACAGTAATCACCAGGTGTGTATGAACAATCTACCATTCTCGTAGTATTTTCTTCACATTCAATTTGGATTTGAGGGTACTGTGATCGACCGAACTCAGGAGAGATGTGCAATGTTCGCTCAAATGATCTGATGAGTCCAAGCTTTTCGCAAACAAGATCTGCATAAAACGCGTTATAATCGCCCTGACGACGTGAAGTGAAACACGCGGTGCGCTATTCACCGTTGTAAAAGGTTTCCACCCTCCCTTCATTTGCGAAAGTTGAACCCACCAAGCGCACTTGACCTGTGGTCGAAATAAGAACATTACAGAAATGACCAGTGTGAAGACAAAACAAATTAATTTAAATGACAGTAAATATAGTTAATAATTCGTTCAAAAACCCAATCTTAATAGATCCATAACTACAGTACCAATCATTAAGATAGTTTGTATATTATTTCATGCACCGGAAGATTACATCATCATCATCGACCTATTGATCCAATGGCTAAGCCACGGGGAAGGGGACATGCCAGGTGCCCGGATCCCCAATAATTGAATGAAATCGCGTTCCCCAACCCCATCTTAAATCCAAATGTTCGTTTTAGGAAAATTACCGAAAATTTACTTTATTGACCAAATAATTGATTATCATTGTTGAAATAGTATAACAAAGGACTTGTGTGGAGAAATCCGAAACAAAGTATCGTAAATAAAGAAATAGTTGAAATGTTTATTCATGCCGCGGACATTGGGCCTAAGTTTACCACCAGTTCGCCCCGTTATACTGGCGTATAGCTATACGCTCAATCGTGTCCGGAAGCACGTGGATAAGGATTTACCATAAGCATTGCACGCAGCCGCGTAGGCCTACATGCGGCTGATTTTTGAACGTTTTCTTACTCAAATCTTTGAATTCAACGCACTATGTGTCTAAGTCTTGGCATTAAAAGGTAAGTTATGATGTATTCTTTCTCATGACTGATGAAAAAACAAAAATCATTATTTGTGGGTTGGGCGTTTCCCAGTTCTGTAATCTATTCGACTCGCCGCTACACAACCAGATATGCACTACACTGGAGATTCATGAATATTGGTGCACGTTTTAAGGTGATTAGAATGACTGTTCATGCACTATAGAACATGTGTATAAAATTATTCACCGGGACTAAATTGTGGCTATTTTTATTATAGTTTGAAAATAAATGTGTTTCATACGTGTACTTGATAACATAATCGTACCCTATAGCAGCTGTGGTTTTGTGATTTTAAAACGGTAATTTGTACTGTCGTAATTATGTGTCAAAAATTGTATAATATTATTTTTATACAAAAGGACGTGCTGAAAAAAAGTGTATACTGACCATGTCATCCTCTATAAATATATTCAAATAAGAATAAATCAAGCGCTAACAATATACTCAAATCCAATTCCCATGGAGCATTCCAGTCAGCTGCGCGCGCTTACCATGTATATTGCGAAAAAAAAACGTTACAATATCGTTACATAGATTTATGTACCCAATGTCACCAACACTGTCCTATTATTAGTTAACCCTTTTCAGGAAACTATCCAGGTGAATGAATTATCTCAGTGAAACACATACCAAACCATTATATTGTAAACTAAATGTTTAACCTTCTAGATTGTGTTTAAGTTTGTTATTTAAGCATATTGTTTCGATTCAAAAACTGCTAGATACATTTGTTATTTTGTGTGTTTTAGTTGCTTTTTGTTTCAGATTTAAGCTTTGGATTTACAGTCACGTGCATGTATACCTATCATCTTTCTATTTTTATATGTCAAATTTGCTCTAGGGTCATCTATTCATAAGTTCTCTGCAACTTTCCTGATGATCCTTCCACTTTATAATTCTTTTCTTTCCTCTCTCTTCTCTTCTTTTTTTTTTTTTTTTTTCTTCCATTGTTTGTTTGTTATCAAACTTACTTTGTACTTATTATTGTAATGATCTATGTAAATTGTACTTGTGTTTATATTGTATTTGCATGTTTTTATGAAAGTGGTTAATAAAATTCAATTCAAAATTCAAAAAAATTGCCTGTGAAAAATATTACAATAAATGTGAATTTTTGTGGAACTTTACACAAATGTTAACTGGTGGTGGTGGATGGAATATCACGGAAAGGAATTTGAAATGCTATTGTGGGAGGAATAACTGACAGGTCTTGTACTTGTATAAATAATTTAGAAGTCGTTTGGTGAGGAACAATTATAAGTAAATTGAGTGACTATTTGCCAATATTTCTTTTATACAAAAAACAATGTATACACAACAAAGATAATGTTTTGTTAACCCTATCAAGCCCAAGCTATTTTGGCATTCCCAGGCCCAAGGGGGGGCTCATAGGGCCCCCCCTCTCTAATTTCTTTATTATTCAATCAACCACTTTCATATTTGGCACATGTGTCAAGCAGGTCAACCTCTACAAGTTGAAATCATAAAAATTTTTAAAGGTCACCATATGAGGGCGCTATTTACGATAATATGATAAAAAACATAGAAAATGTCAGAATATAGAAATTTGGAGCTGTTTTCGCCAAATGGACTGTTATCAAGAAGGCAAATTTAACTTTTCAACATAATTATGTAATATTACATATTCTGGAACA
This sequence comes from Echinarachnius parma, assembly GCA_037951105.1. Lineage (NCBI taxonomy): Eukaryota > Metazoa > Echinodermata > Echinoidea > Clypeasteroida > Echinarachniidae > Echinarachnius > Echinarachnius parma. The sequence continues at coordinate 70,006 of JBAMJV010007744.1, read as the reverse complement.
TAGATCAGGACATTTCTGTGGAATTTGATGGGATTTAGAGGCCCATTAGGTCCGCAAAGTCATTGTGGAGGTGACCTTCACACATCTTATCATACACTTTACAGTACATGATAATTTACGTATGCGATTTCTTTAATTTTTACCCTATAAACTTAAACCAAATGGATTTCTTTCATATCAAAATGTTTGTTGACATCATAAGAAACCCTCATTAGCAGATTTTAATCACAAAAATATCCTAAAATTATATCAAAACTATATATGACTTAATTCTTATTATATTCATTGTTTTGCGCCATTTTGTCTTTAAAAACAAAGAAAAACAAAAGAAATATCCATGAAATTTTTTTTTCAGATAATGACAACCTGTCACCGATCATATAGATTATATAAATAAACTAATTCATGTCAAAGCCTGGACAGTACAATGAATTTAAACATATTAAACTATTTTTGTGTTATATAATGACCATATAAAATCACTTTCAATATAAGTTTACTAGATACTGTTACTAATTGGAGATGAAAATACCATGTCAATACCTTGGGTTGTGTATGGAAAGGATGTTCAATTCAAATTTTGAAGAAAAAAATCAGAAAATTATGAGGAAATTCGTTTTTTTAGAAATTCTTATTATTTCTATTGTTTTCCGCCATTTTGTTCTTGAAAAACAAAGAAAAACAAAGAAAAAACAAAAACAAACAAGTGAAATCTATTTTCTGATATTGTGACTTTACTTTTGTACAGTTTATACATTTCAAATAGAAAACACTTCAGAAATTTACACGATTTACTTGTTTAGTGCAAGAAAAACAAAATAAGTCTTAAAATGACAAACATGCCTTTCAGAAAGTGGTTACCATGGCAACGGGAAAAACCCGACAATGTTAAATTTCATACCACAATGTTCCCTATAAAATTTTAGGAAAAGTCACCGAATTTGGTGAAAATTGGATGAAAAATGTGGGCGTGGCAGTAAAAAATATGGTAGGGGGGGCTCATTCAGCCCCCCCCCCCCCCCTTGGGCTTGATAGGGTTAAACCTTATATAAATGAGGAAAAGAAATGGGAAGTTTGTATATTAAATATATTATTTTAATTGGTCTTTATGTTCTAATGATCCAAACTACGGTTATTAATGTTTTGTGAGATAGTATATTAGCATTTTTTTATATAATGTTTGTCCTTTGAAAGAATGTGTACAAATTATAAAACATAAAACAATCCACGGTATTCTAAAGAGTTACGTAAAATTAGTAAAACAAAAAAAATGTGAATCATATAAAAAGGTATTTGAAAAACCTGATTGATATAAGAAAAGTTAGATATAATAAGTATAGCAATATGGTGAATAGTTAAAGGGATAGTTGAGTTTTGGTAAAGAGAGTACGTTGTTTGTATTTTATATTACCATTGACTTACATATTTTTAAATATTTTATATTGTAAACCGATACTATATATTTTACAAACTATTTGGAGGATCACAGATATCCAGAGTATCTCATCAGCACTTTATCTTACACTCAGCTATGTTTGGTATATGAATGATTTATATGTTATTTCATTACCTTTGCAGTTCGTTTCTTTTTTGTTTTGTTTTCTTTCTTTTTTTGGTTAGTTGTTAGTGATACATCGCTCAGTGCATAAGTGAGTGGTATGCCTGTGTGTGCTAGATGTAAAAACTGTAATCTCCTTTCTTTTTGGGGGATGCTTTGCATACATTGTTCCTCGGAACTTTTTCCTTTAAATCATTTCTATGATGATCAAGAGTTTCTATGGACATTATATAGTTATTTTCATGCAAGTCAACATATTGATATTGATAAATTCTTATACTTACAAGTGAATCCTTTTGATATGAATAATCTTGATACAATACACTTGTTAGATTACACTTGTGTTGGTTCAGATGATGCCAGAAATGTATTTGTTAATAGGAAATGTGAATACATGTTTTTGAATGATTTTAAAGAAAAGCATACACATGATGATACGTATTTGTCTTGTATGCATGTTAATATTAGAAGCTTATGTAAACATTTTAATGATTTACAATTGCTCCTTGCATCTTTGGAATTTGCTTTTAGCATTATAGGCGTAACTGAAACGTGGTTTTGTGTCAACACTGATAATCAACAAAATAATTTGCGTAACTACTCTCTTGTTCATACCACAAGATATAATAGACAATGAGGCGGTGTACTCTTGTACATACGAAATGATATTGATTATATTGTATGAGCTGACCTGTCAAGCTGTACACCTGAATATGAATCTATTTTTATACAAACAATATCTAACAATAAGAAAATAAATGTAATAGGTTGTATTTATCGACCACCAAATACAAGGGTAAGGGATTTTATGGATCAATTAATTGAATACATCAATTGAACTTGTTACTAGTAAAAAAAGGGATTTATATCTCATGGGAGATTTTGATATAAACTTGCTTAATTATGATCACCATAGTCCAACAAATGATTTTATAGATAGTTTGTTGTCTCTAGGACGTTTCCCCTTAGTACGTAAACCTACAAGATTATCACCACACTCCACAACATTGATAGACAACATATTCACTAATAATGTTACTCACATAATTTATTCAGGTTTACTTCTTACTGACATTTCAGATCATCTCCCAATATTTGGATTATGCAAGAGTTATAGTAATCAATCGCCCACGTACCAATCAAACAAAGCAAAAAGACTTATTACTAAACAAGGTATTGCACAGTTTAAAATAAAATTATTGGATATTGATTGGTCTCATATTGAAAATTGTAGTGATGTGAATTGAACTTATGAATATTTTATTCAAAAATTTAATAGAGTTATAATGATTGTTTTCCTCTTAAAGAAAATAAAAACAAAAACTGTAAGTTTAGAAAACCATGGATTACTAAGGGTATACTTAAGTCAATTAATAAAAAAGAATAGACTGTATAAAGCATTTATATTTAATCCTACTGATCGAAATAAGATTAAATATAATAAGTATAAGAATACTCTAACATCTTTGATTCGTACATCTAGAAAAGAGTACTTTTATAACTTGTTTAATACATTTAGGGGTAATATAAAACAAATGTTGGATGAAATAAATGAATTATTAGGCAGATTTAAAGGGATCTAGTAACTTTGTTGACATGTGCAAAAAGTGATGAATGGTTGATGCAATGTATATTGTTGTTATCTCATATGTCCAAAGGGTATTGTGTGCAAATTTTAAGTCAAATGGACATTGTATGGCCAAGTAATGAGCGAAAATGCAAAGTGATATTCAGTAACTCACTGCACTCACTTTGTACACGGAAGAAAAACTCGCCCGGAGTTTTTCTTATCTGAATACTTCAATCATACATATCTTTGTAACGAAAGGGAAATTTGAAAAACCGAAACCTGTCCCATGAGTTTATTGTTAATACGAATACAACAAGGTATAAGGGAACCGCTTGAATACGAATTTTATTTTGAGGATATGGACAATGTTACTAAGTCCCTTTAAAGGGTATAAATTGCCCTCTGAAATGTATGATGGTCATAACAAATTTAATACTCCAGCAGAAATAGCAGATGCATTTAATTTACATTTTGCAAATATAGGTAAAAATCTTGCTGACAGTATACCTACTCAACCAAACATGTTTTAATCATACCTCAATTATAATAATCCTACATCATTGTTTTTAAAACCTGTTTCTGTTTGTGAATTGGTAAAATTGTGCTCATCCTTGGATAGAACAAAAGCAAGTGGATATGATGGCATTTTCCAAAAAGTGATTAAAGAATGTATACACTCATTTGTAGAACATTTATGCATTATATTTAATAAGTCGTTATTAACTTGTGTAGTACCTGATAAGTTGAAAATATCAAAGGTGATTCCAATATTTAGAAAAAATGATTGTAAAAATATAGAGAATTATAGACCATTGTTTATGCAAAGTTATTAGAAAAGGTTATGCATTCAAGGTTATAATTTTGTCTTGATAAACATCATATACATCATATCTTACACATTATATATCTCAACAACTTGATAATGGTCAATATTATATTGGTTTATTTATGGACCTGTCCTAGGCATTTGATACCATCGACCACCACATCCTGCTAAACAAATTACAATCATATGGAATTCGAGGATTACCCTTAAAGTGGTTCGAAAGTTATTTATCGAACAGAAAACAGTATGTGATGGTCAATGGTGTCGCGTCAACCCAATCAAATGTCACTTGTGGAATTCCCCAAGGTTCTGTACTGGGCCCCCTCCTGTTCCTTTTATACATTAATGATATCATTTCCTGTTCATCTCTTTTGCAGTTTTCCTTATTTGCAGATGATACTGCAGCACTTGTTTCTGGAACCGACATTGATGCGTTTATACAAACTGTTAATTTTGAAATACAAAAATTGAATGTATGGTTTCAAAGCAATAAATTAAGCCTAAACTTTAAGGAAACAAAATATATAATTTTTCATTCTAGGAACAGGAGGGTCCTATACTGATGATATTCATATTGAAGAAAATGTTTTGGAAAGGGTTCCTAATATATCTTTTCTTGGAGTTATTATGGATGAATGTATGAATTTGAATGCTCATATATCAAGTATTAAAACAAAAATTGCTAGAAGTATTGGGATTATATCAAGATTTAAAGATTTCTTGCCTGAGAAAAGATTTCTTACTTTGTATAATATACTTGTTTATCCTCACTTATTGTATTGTAATTAAGCATGGGGAAACACTTATCGAACCAAACAGGGGTGTCGATCCGTTTTTGAGATTGGGGGGGCGAAATTTGAACAAATTTCCAGAGTGACCACTGAGAGAGCTAAAAGCCCCACATTGGCATGTCCGAAGTTTTATTATGCGCTCATTGAAAGTGTCTTGATGGCTCGAAGACCTGACTTTGGGGGGCACCCACATTTGGGGACAATTATGGGGGTCCAGGGGGCGGAGCCCCCGGAAGCTTTTAGATTTCAGACATTTGCTCCTAGCATGGGTGTTAAAATTGTATAAAATAGTGAACCTACTCATAACGTAGTTTTAAAGGGCATAGCGAGGAAAAGACTGAGCCCTGCATGAGATCGATCCACGTGATCATGTATACTATAGAGCCATCGATATAGTCTAGGGCATTGAGCTCCCATGAAACTAAGCAAGGGCGTCAACAATTTCTCAAAAGTGTAGGGGAGACATTGCGAGAAGGCGAAGCGACCGAGCGGGGGAGGGTGTGGGAGGGGGTGTCTCCCTCCCACAGTAGGGAGCTTTTGTATTTTTGGGCGTGAAATTGTGCGATTTGGTGACACCTGAGACAGAAATTTCACGTAATATCAAGTATATAGGTATGGAACCAAACATACATAATGACAAAGGGAGGGGGACAATCTGCTCCTTTTTCAAATGTGGGGGGACATGATATTCCAATTTGATTTGCGTTCAGCGCATATGTACCGAGATTATTTTATTTTCTGTGACGGTGTGCTTTCTATAGATGAGGGTTTAATAAACTTCGTTTGAGGTGTGCGTTTGAGAAATTACGCTGCCCAACACATTTCAAAAGGTGAGTTCCCACAACCCAAATGAAACTTGCAATATGAGAAACTGTATGCGTGCGAAGCGCGCGGCGAAAAAGAGATTTACAGTCCTTTTCAAACTAAAAAAACGGCTATTTTTAAGATTAATTATTGATAAATGTGTCTTTCCCCTCTTTGGCATTATATCACTCGATTTTTTTCTTCCTCATTTTCGGAATTATTGGGGGGGGGGGGCGAAATGATATGTTCGCCCCCCCCCCCCCCAATATTTTCATTGGGGGGGCGACTGCCCCCCCCCCCTGCCCCCCCAGGATCGCACCCCTGGAACCAAATTGTATCCATTATATTTGTTGCAAAAAAGAGCAATTCGAATTATTACTCACTCGGCTTTTCAAGCAAATACTAAGCCCTTATTTATTAGATTAAAATGCTTGAACTTATATGATCTTATTTTGTTAGATACTTGGGTCCTCATGTTTAAATGTATGAATAATCTAGCTCCTTGCTCATGTAGTGCTATTTTTACAAAAACGGCAAATGTACATACTTATAATACACGTCAAAGCCAACACCTGTACATACCTCTCGCTCGCACTACTGTCTCACTCAATTTATTTTATTTTAAAGGTTTAAAAGAATGGAATAGCCTAGACCCTGACATTAAATTTAGTTCAACCTTATCAAAGTTTTAAAAACTAAGTAAACATAAGTTGCTCACTAGATTTACCCAAAAATATAATTAGTCATTTGAAAGTATAATTACATTGTTTTTAAAGGGGTAGTTTAGTTTTGGTAGAGAGGGCGCTGCACATCACAATTTTGTTGTGAGGTAATGAAAAACTGAGTGTCGAATTTGAGAGACCATGCAATTTTGATGGCAGAATAAACTTTATTTGGACAAAATCGACCCAGAAACGGCTGAAATCTCAATAAATATATCTGATCTTATATTTATTTCGGGCCCAAATAATTAGATGATTGTTTAAAAACAAAATTTAAAATGCTTGCACTTTTTCAAACATTTTCAAAAGCGTTTTTAAATAGTTGTTGATGATCTCTCTTTTCAATCATTATTTCAATAAAACATCACATGCATAACTTTGTATGAAAAATGGTTGAAACCAATGCCTTTTTAGAAAGCGCCCTCTTGTGTTTTAATGGCTCTTTTTGAACGATAACGGGCTTTTTACTTAGTCGTTTGTAATTGTGTATACCTTTTGAGCATGGTGGAGTTATAACTATTAGTTTATAATGTTACTGTCCAGGTTTGGTTACTAAAGTTCAGTCTTACCAAAATTGTTAAATTTGAGTTAGCTTTGCAAGTATTATTATATGAGAAGTGTCCATATTTGTTATTATAGTCTTATCTTGTATATTATTGTGCATTTGTGTTCCATTCCTATTCCTTATACTTCACTCTTCTTCTCCTTAACCCCTTTATTCCTTCTTTTATCTCCTGCTTTATTTCAATCCTTAATCTATTTTCTCTATTTTTGGTGTGTATGCGATGTATTAGTTGTTTTGCCCTATGCTTAATTAGTAATTATTTGTAAAATTGTATTTAGTTAATTAGTTGATTATGTTCTTAAGGTGCCCCGCTCACAAGCTTTGCTTTCAAGGAGCACCTCAACCATTTGTTGATTTTCTTGTATTTTACATTGTATATAAAATTATTTTGATATTTGGTTGAAATAAAATAAAGGAAAGGAAAAATAAAGGAAATAAAGGAAAGTACAGTTTTGGTCAAATGAATTTTAGTAACCAAAACCTGCACCATTACATTACAAACTAATAGTTATAACTCCACCATGCCCGAAAGAATAAACAAATACAAATGACTAAGTGAAAAGCCTGTTATCATTCAAAAAGAGCCGTTAAAACTCAAAAGGGCGCTCTCTTAACCCTAAACTGTTTCAACCAAGAACAGCATGTCCGATAACCATCAACCTATACAGAGTGTCCCAGAAAAAAACGAAACCGGATTTCAAGGCAGAAATTTTCTGTCAATAAGAATGATTTCTTTGATAAGATATACATGTATGAAAAGCTCTGTTTCTCTTATTTCATTTAATGTACAACTTATGGCATATAAGTCACGCATGACTTAATTAGAACAATGCAAATTGGTGTTACCAAAAATCCGTTTGCACGCAGAAGTTGCAAGTTTGGGTGATTTTTTAGGGTAGTAAACGTACTTATTTTGAAAATGGACAAACACCGCATACAAATTAATATCTTTTATATGACACCTTATGATTAAAAAACATATATTTATGCCAGAGAACGAGTACAATTAAGACATGCTTGATTTCAGCCCAAATGAGTAACTTTCCTGATCTAGCATGATTCCCCTGTTTTCCGTGATCCCCATGTTTGTGTAAATTCACTTATGCATCAAGTCCGTTGTCAATGCTAAGTCAGGAATGCTGAGCGACTTCTTATTTAACTATCTACTCATTTGGGCAGAAATCAGGAATGTTTTTATTGTACTTATTCTCTGGCATAGATCGTTTATTTTTGTGTGCATGAGGTGTCATATAAAAGATAAAAATATGAATTTTTACGCAGTGTTTGTCCTTTTTTTAAAATAAGTACGTTCACTACCCTAAACACTCACCTAAACTTGCAATTTCTGCATATAAATGTAATCTTGGTAGCTCCAATTTCCATTGTTTTAATTCAGTCGTACGTGAATTATGTACCATAAGTTTGTACATCAAATGAAAGAACAGATACAGAGCTTTTTATCCATGTGTATCTCATCAAAGAAATGATTCATTATGACAGAAAATTCTGCCATGAAATCTGGTTTCGTTTTATCTGGGACACTCTGTTTATGATAAAAGGAAATATATGTTGTTTTTTATTTATAGATATACATAGACGATGATTCTTAAAGTGATTATATTTTTAGAATTTTTAAAATCCAATAACATATTGTGAGAAAAAAAATACAATGTTTGCCCAAGATAATGTAAGTTATCAATTGTTGAAAATATGTATTCATGTAATATTATGCCCTTTAATATTAATTTATTTTTTATATAAAGGTAGAGTACTAGTAATATTTAAACTTGCCAAGGTTATTCCTGTTTTTTTCAAAAAAGGGTAATACAGAAAATGTTTCTAATAATCGACCTATTTATGTACTCCCTGTTTTCTCAAACAATTTAGAAAGAGCTGTTTATAACCATCCTTTTTATGATTTAAATTATATCATTACTGATTGTCAATATGGTTTTAGGCCTAGGCAATCGACACCTATTGCAATCATGCATTTTAATTATAATGTTTTAAAAAGTTTTGAATCATAAAAAAATATTTTAAAGGGCTTATTCCTAGATTTAAGTAAAGCCTTCGATACATCAGACCACACAATTTTATTTGTTTTAAAATATATTATTAGTGCAATCGTGAAATAATTCTAACACGGTTTAAACGTTATTTACAGAATAGACCTCCAATTTGTAGAAATAAATAAGTTAAGTCAAATAATTACCAAAATGCTTAGATGTGGAGTGCCTCAAGGTTCCATCCTTGGACCTCTTTTAATTATTATTTTATTACACTAGCCTTTATAGCGGATGAGCAGTTTTCAGCAATCCTTTACATGTATTATTTATGTAAATGATATATGCAATATTTCAGAGAAATTAAAGTTTATTTTATTTGCTGACGATACCATATTATTATGTCTTAGTCTGATGTACATGTTTTACAAGATTTAGTTAAGCAAGAAGTTGTTAAACTTTGTAATTGTTATTAACATAATGAGTTGGTTTTAAACTATGATAAAACAAAGTATATGGTTTTAACAAATAAGAATAATATTTATAATATTCTTTTAAAATTAACAAAGTATACATTTGAACGTGTAGATAGTGTGACGTTTTCAAGTGTTGTAGTTGATTAAACAGTGAAGTGGCATGAGCATGTTAATACGATGTGTAATATGATTGCGAAAGATTTTGGTATTTTCTATTAAGTAAAATCTTATCCTTCGAATATCTCAACAATTGTATATCATACTTTTATTTTAAAAAAAATTATTTACATTATTGTATAATAGAATGGGCAAATTGCAATATACATGATATGGAAAACTTGTTTACGTGTTATAACTCATTCTGAATATTGTACTCATTTGTTTTATGAGCTTGGAATATTGAGTGTAAATTACGCATAATTAAAATACTAAAAACGCCTCCCCTGTCTAAAAGAGGAACAACATCCTTGAAAGATTTAATATGTGCTCTATGACCCATGATATGGAATAAAATCCCACTGGAAATTAAGAAAATTAAAACTCTCAATCTTTCTGTGTTAAATTAATATAATAGCCAGTAGATTAAAAATAGCTTCGTTGACATTTCTTGTAAATTGGCATTTGTTTTAAATATCCTCTAATGATTGTTTTTTTTTTCTTTGACCGTACATTATTCCTGTTTCCAGTATGTATTTCTGTATGTTTTCTTGCATGTGCGTATGTAGGGAAAGAACCATTTCTTTATGCCTATCCCAATCACCCTGTCATGGCAATTTTATCACTATATCAGTCTGTATTTGTATGTTTTGAAATGTATTTATGAAGAGTGTTTAATAAAGTTGAAATTTAAAATGAAAGTCAAATCATACGGGGTGCCAATGATGCATTTTAGACATTTTAAAGATCATGTTATATATCTTGACAAGTGTTTTACTGACGTGTGCAGAGTGTATCTGGATTAGAACAAATATCTTGATTGTGAGGCGAGCATGCATCCTTCATATCTTATCATCTGGAGACTAGAGGCCATTAAAGGGTACACAAATTGTCAGACTTAGTATTTAAAAGACACAATTGCTTAACCAATCTAACGCCATCAATCAAGTGTTGACTTACATGTTTACAAAAATGTATGAACTTGACCATGCAACAAACAGGACTTGCTAACATAATTTACAAAGTACGTCTTCCTTCTCTTCTACGAACGTGCATGGTTATTAGAGAAACGATCATAATAGTCGTATCCAGTATGTGTTCAAGGGGGTGTTTTACCTTCATTTAGTGGCGTAGTTAGGTTGTGTTTTGCTAAAGGGAGTGTTTGAACACCCCCACCCTAACCCTCCCCCCCCCCCCCCCCCCTCGATACACCTTTGGATCATATCAAATACCATTCCTCTTGGCATACAAATTGGAGCATGAAGGTCAGGAGGTGTAAAAGTTCGGGCCATTATTATTCGTCTTTCCCAACCGCAGCACTCATTATACATGTACATGTTGCTGCTCTCAGATCAGCACAGTAAACAAACCCAGTACATGCACCTGACAAATTCTATTCCTTGCAATGCTTTATCCGCCAAGGCCATGAAGGTAGATGTGTTATGCGCAGTAGAGTATATCAATATGGTAGCTGCGCAATATAGTATATCAATATGGTAGCTGTGCAATATAAGTGAACATGATTGTTATCATGTCACTGCATTCAATATTCGTACGGGCATTGAACAGTTCATAGTGCAATTATAATATAAGTAAGGGTGAACTCGAAAATGTATCTACTGTTTCGATTAAATATTTGCATGAATCTTACTTTGTGCACGAGCTAGACACACCAATGCAGTTGCGAATACCATCCTCGCAGATTTGTCGCCCATTTTCACGATTATTGATGATAACATGGCAATGTTCACTCTGTAACCATATACACTGGATATAGCACGATGTACAATGGTGACTGCGCACCGCTGACGCTGCCAGTGATGTGTTTTCATTTACACGCATCTAGCCATATTCCTCAAATACTCGTGAAAGCGCGCTGGTAACCAAGACTAGCGCCGCTGCTGTACTGAATGTGAAACATTCTATGCATCTAATTATGCGACTCTGCGACATCGATCTACCCAATCTAGAACGTGTGGGCCGTGTGGGAGGGGGGGGGGGGGGGGGGAGGCCTAGCTGTATTCCCCTTTGCAATTTTTTACTTGAATTAATGCAATCGGGAAGGAAATTTTATATAAAAAATGCAAGCATGAACAAGATCATCTACCTCATGATGAGACCGATATAGAAACACAAATGAGCCTACACACACGCGCACACATGCACAAACAAACACACATACACGCACACACTGTACATGCATGTATTGTGGGAGAGTTTGACTTATCACTTTAGAATTAAAGTTATTAGTATTATTATCATGATTATCATTATTACTGTTATTGTCCATTTTATACATATTTAACTTTAACAAAAGTGGGGGATGTTTGTATTCTGTAGGCAACCATCTCCGCACCAAAAAGGCGGGGGATATATCCCCCATCCCCCCTCCCCCCCCCCCCCCCCCGGGGGATGAGTGGTCTATTACGGACTACGACCACGACATTGAGACTAGGGAAATGCATTATGGCGTAGACATATCACATTAACAGTCATCATGGTATGTAAATCAACACACTTACTAGTCATCATGGTATGTAAATCAACACACTTACTAGTCTTGAATTACCAGCGCGTGTTCACGAATATTTAAGGGCAATGGCTGGGCTTGCATGTAAAAAAAAGAACGCGCTGGCCGCCGCACAAAACCAAACAAAGTTCGAACTACTCATCGAAGTATAATCACATACGCCTTCGCAGTTCATCCATCGCTAATATGTTGTAAGATTGTTTGATTGTTGTTTCCTATATTTAAGGTATTGGTGTACATGAATAATAAATCGGATGTATGAGTTGCAAATTTGTGTTAGGTAACATTTTATATAAGACAGTATACATTGTATCATAACGTGTAGTCAACTATACAAATGCAATGATGAAAACGGAAGCAGATGGATTTAATTTTCATATTTCTATTGAAGATTGAAGCGCCCTCTATACAAAAACTGAACTACCCCATTAATTTTGTTTAATCTCACCGTGCCTGGCGCCAGGTGGATGACCGCCTCGTAGATATCGATCTCGACGACGCTGATGAAATCGGCGAGGACGATGTTGAAGGGGAAGATGTGACGCTGATCACGGAGTGGACGATGACACGAGATGATGAGGAGCGTGGATGCGGTGACGACAGTTGCGAACCCGAACATGATATGTTTGGTTATAGTCCATGGGCCCAGGCATATATCGGTACCATCTGAGGAAACCAAACTTTAGGGCTACTAAGTTATTGGTAGGGACTATATGATTATTTTAATATGTGATAACCGTTCCAGAAGAGCAGCTTAGTGTATGTATTTTGCATTTTTACCATTTTACCTATAATACACTAAATAGTGTGTTTAAGCCTTAGGGGTCATGAATACCCAGTCACACATCTTGCAAAATTACACCACAATGCACTGCTGATTCCAGATTGTCGTTTCATGGAGGACTTTCTTAAAGTCCTGCGCATGGTTTGATACCAAATTTGAGCATATTGCATCTTTGGGTAATGGGTCACACGTCGTTACAACGTGATACATCACACACGGACGTGAAATTCGTATACAGCGCGTATGTATAAAAGACAACTAAATTCTTAAAAATGAAGAATAGGCTATATTTCGATCTTTAAACATGCAATTCGCATTTTAGATATATATTAAGAGCATTATATAATGAAACTTAGCATATACATTAATAAACAATAAAACACATTAGCATTAAAAACAATGAAATACATAAGAATATGAGTTTTTAATGTTATAATTTTTTTAGATTTGGTTAAATTACTATAATCAAATGATATAAAATATATCCACAAAACTACAAAATGCTTATCCCGTGAATGAGATACCCGGGAGGAGGGAAGGGGGTGTTCAAAAGACCAGCCTTTCATCAATGGACTCCAAACATAATTATTATCGAGGTCTACCCACCCAGTTTGGTGTGTCTGTAGGCTTACATGACACGTTTGAGGGCAATTTTTGTTCTAGGTCTAAAGGAGATAATATCGTGAAAGTTGTTTCATGTTAAAGATTGGCCCACATATATGTCTCATATGAGCGTTCTAGAAAAACAACCTATAGTTGGACTAGCTGCTGGAAGTCCACATGAAGCGAAACTTGAAAAGCATCTACAAAAAACCCACTAAAGGCAGCCATCTCTACAAAAAGAGTTGAAAAGTATGCTCCCTCTATGCTGCATCTCCATTCATCCATGCCACACCATACACCTGAACAGAATCGTGTCATCAGGGATAAAGATACATGCAATTTTGCTTCTGTGTTATGCGCTTTATAGAAATGTTTCATTATTATTATTAAAGTGGTTGTAGTCATAGTCAATGACAACCGAACTGTAAAATGACAGTGGTTGTTAATGCAATGTGGGCCATAACTGGCCATCTTATAAAGGTGAAAAATTTGAAGCAGTCATTAAATGGCACGCAAATCTATTGCTGAAAGAATTTCTGTATTGATATCATACACCTTTGATGAACATATACATGTACAATTAGGCCAGCCTGAAGTCTGCCGAACAGGAACAGAGGTGTGCCCTATACAAAATGAGCCAAAGTCTATGAAGTCAGTGGGAAACGTGCAGCTCCTGATCCAAATGAGTTTTTCACTATATCAAGCTACCAAAACAAACCTTTAGAGCTTACCCTGTGAAAGGTGGTGAGATTATGGACAGCTTGAACCTTAGCTTGGTCAAATCCATCTGCACATTGGTGGTGGATAGAAAGAAAAGAGTATTGTTCTCACAGTGGGGTCTGCTTTGGAGGTTCCTGTCGGCTTGGATCTACACAACAGGCATGAAGAGGCTGTTACTTTATACATTCTACAACAGAGTAGTTCACATAGTCGACATAGTAGTTATTCATGCCAATGACACTGATGTCACAAGCACGTCTCACTGATCTCTCAGAGCTGTCGGTGAGGACAGCCCAGAATCGGCACATATCGACACTGCTGGTAAAAAAAAATCTGCCAATGCTATAACAGATAACATTATCACTTGAACACAAGAATGGATGTGTAAATCACCAAAGCAGACCAGTTTAAGGATTCCGATCTGGGAAATTAAATTTTGAGAGCTTAAAAGTTTTTGAACAACGAGTCAGCTCTCTTGAAGCTACTGCCTCCTAGTGAGGACGCTTTTCTCCTTCGTTTCAAACGAGCTTCTCACGCCATCATTCTTAAGAATGCGCACATTCCCAAGCCAAACATTCCATCATGTATAGAGTTTTGATAGTCCTTCAGTGATGAAAGTTCTAGTGTCAACTACACATCAAGCCTGGCAAGACGATATCATGTTGATAGGTGCCTGGAAACCAAATTTGGTTTGGCACTAAGAGGAAAGCAGTCTTCCTACCACTTCACATATTGCCGGGTTCCTTGAACAGAGTAGGTGAAATATATCACTGAACCCATGCTTTCCATGAAGTCATACAAGTCATGTCTACACCAGTACAGTAGCAAACATCATAGACATGCGCAAAACTTCACTGCTCTTGCCTGCATTGCGGCTGTTTTCCTCTTTTCTTCTTGAGAGTCATAAGTCTTGTCTTCTTCTTCTCACTGGAAAAGGACCGTTATAGGGACTGGATGTTACACCTAGCATCCATCCGAGAGATGATTCCATGGTGCTTTGCCTATGACAAGCTGAATTACGTCCGATTCCTACCCTACTACTACGCACAGATGTCCCGACTGCCGCTCGAACACCCGAAGTACATGCGCACTTCATGGAAGATGGCTTCCTGGTTCAGATCGGCACCACGAACCCTTTCGGACAGATCAGACGATCGAGGAGACTGTCATCACAGACACCTGGAGGAACGAAAGGATTCAGCCTGAATCCAGGAGCTGCCACCCGATATACTATCTGACGTCAGAGTACCGCAGTATGT
This sequence comes from Echinarachnius parma, assembly GCA_037951105.1. NCBI lineage: Eukaryota > Metazoa > Echinodermata > Echinoidea > Clypeasteroida > Echinarachniidae > Echinarachnius > Echinarachnius parma. The sequence goes on along the minus strand of JBAMJV010007744.1, from coordinate 54,639 downwards.
ACCTTGGGCACCTGAGGGATATGGTAGGCCGAAGTCACTTCCAGCTGAACCATTCAGATCTGCATTTACCTAGGATCGGAGGGATGAGGCTGACATCCAATCCTTGGATGTTGTAGGCTACTGCGATTCAGTAGCAACTACCCAGGGAACTTGTATGACATATTATTATAAATTAAAATGTACTGAAAATCACTATAATCAGGCAACATTTTGATAGGCCCTATTGTTCGCCCCTTCTGCCATAAAACAAATTCTGCCTTCAGGAATGACAGAAACGATTATTCGGATGGTATAATAAAACATTTCAGACATGTATTTGTGGTTTGTAGTTCATTCTAGCCCCATGTGGAAACAGCAATTGCATCATTAGTGAATGTTTCCGAGTTTGCCTTTTCGCTTTCATTATGCGGAGAGGGGGGGGGGGGGGGGGGGGGGGGGGGTACATTCCATAGATGGAAACTTCAATAAGCTGCCAGTCTGCAATGGTTATCACATCAAAATATGATCTATATATATACACCAATTCAAAATCATAACTAGGATTAGTTTCCTTAGATGGTACCGACAGTGGAATTTCTGGTCTGGGCCCATGGACTATTAGTTTGAGACCGGCCTCGAATTGAGGGTCACAGTTTGTCCCTGACCAGAACTGTTCAAACCGTGCACTTGGTGGACGTGGTTGAAATATCCCATTCTGTAGTATCCGAGGACATCACGACGTTACAAATACTCCGCATGGATTGGTAAACTTGTGCGCTTCGAGTTTAGCTCGATCGATTGTAGGTGTGCATAATAATAATAATAAACGTTTCTTGTATAGCGCATATCAAGCCTAGAATATGGGTCTCTATGCGCCATAAGAAGGTGAGCATGAAAGGATAAGTACAGAGATAGGTAAGAGATGGAAAATAGGAAAGAAGTCTAACACAAGTGACAGTAGAATAATAATAGAATTAAAAATTAATTTATATACGTATATTACTTCAAAAATAAGTGAGTTTTTAAACTAGTCCTGAACTTATCAATAGAGTCTAATTGTTTTATACTTTCAGGGAGAGTGTTCCATAGTGTTGCTGCTGCAAATGCAAATGTACGTGCCCCATAAGATAATGTATTAAATATTGGACAAAGTAAGAGGGACTTACTCTGGGAGCGCAGATTCCTAGCAGGACGATATACTGTTAATAAACTTTTAAGGTATTCGGGGCCCTGACCTTGCAAGGACAAGTATGCTAAAGAAAGAATTTTATATTGAATCCGAAATTTCACAGGGAGCCAATGTAACTCTTGCAAGATTGGAGTTACATGCTCATGTTTTTTGGCTCGCACAACCAATCTTGCAGCTGAATTTTGAATTCTTTGCAACTTGCTGATTTGCAGGTCTGGGAGCCCATACAACACACTATTACAATAATCAATTCGTGACATCACGTGTGCATGAACCAATCTCTCGGTGGCCTCTTTTGACAAATATTGCCGAACCGTACCTATCTTATACAAAGCTAGTGAGGCAGATTTACATACATTATTCACATGTGCGTTCATTGCAAGATGTTTATCTAATTGAACGCCCAAGTCTCTCACAGAGTTAGAAGCAGTATTAACAACGGTTTCATCAATAATCACATTATCAATTTGTTGACATTGCCTAAACCTACTAACAAAGTGCAAAACCTCTGTTTTTTCAGCATTCAATTTCAAATAATGTTGATGAGACCAATACTTAACATCGTGAATGCAAGCCTGTAACCTAGATATTGCATCTAATTGAGTACCTTTTACTATGCATACATAAATCTGGGTATCGTCTGCATACATCATACAATTCAACCCATGATGAACTATGATATCTTGTATTGGAGCAGAGTACAGACTATAAGCAAGTGGTCCAATCACAGATCCTTGAGGGACACCGTATAAATTTGAATGAAACTCTGACTTAGAGTCACCAATAACAACACAATGAGTTCTATTTTCCAAATAGGAGCGTATCAATTTCAATGCGTTACCACATATTCCGTATCTTTTTTCTAGCCGTAACAACAGTTTATCTTGATTTATAGTATCGAAGGCCGCTGAATAGTCCAAGAGAAGAAGGATCGCCTCATCTCCTCTATCTAGAGCAAGCAGAACATCGTTGACGACTCGGACAACTGCGGTTTCACAGCTGTGATTAGGTCTGTATGCAGATTGGGTGCTAGCAAACAAGTTGTTATTCATCAGATATGTTTGAAGTTGACTCACAATCAATCTTTCAATTATTTTTCCAATGAACTTCAGATGAGCAATTGGTCTATAATTCTTTAACTCATCTTGATCAAGTTTGTTTGCCTTCAACGGTGGAATAATGTGCGTATGTTTGAGCGTTTCTGGGAAATGTCCATTTTTTATTGTTGAGCTGACCACGTTGGTGATGGCTGGAACCAGTTCCTCGGTACATTTTTTGAGGAGATCAGTAGGAAGGGGATCGAGTCCACATGTAGTTGATTTGGAGCTTGAAATGACCAATTCCACTTGACGTTGTGAGACAGCACAAAACTCATCAAATCTATGATGAGTTTCCTGCTCTGGAAAGCTGTTCTGATCATGTTGTTGGGCTTCATGAAGGGACTTAACAATGTTCTCGGTCTTATCGGCGAAGAATGTAGCGAAGCGGTCAGCCAGAGAAGAATTCCCATCGTCACTTTTGGGGAGGATTTTAGAACATCCCACATGCCACAGTCTATCAACTTTGAGAAAAAATTCACGATTTATGAGTTAATAATTGTAAACGTCGTAATTCATAAATCACTGAAAATTATCAAACGATACGTTCTAGACAGGCATGCACTGTTCGTGACTGATATGTCATTAATGAAAACGGTCAGTTTTGGTTGTGAATTATTATAATATACATAAGAGGCATCATCGTAGTATGATCTAACTTACTATTCGATTTAAATCTGTAATATACATCTGTATGTATACTCGTGACATATATCACCGTTTTCAACAGTGAGGAGCGTTACGTAACCCGTTGCGTCCTAGATAGCATCGTTCCCGTATATTTAATGCATAGAACCGAAGTTTCCTGCAGACTATAGGTTAATCATATAATGTATATTCTGTGTCAGTTTTCTCCGCTCTGTGGTATGATTAGATTAGGTCCTCGGGTGCAAAGCATAATGGAATATTGATTCAACGGGTAGAAGACTCGGAAGAAGACTCCTTTTAACGTGTCGATATGTCAATGTTTACTATCTCCCTGTGTTAACCCATTTACTGCTGGTAAAAGTACTATCTACTATAATAATGCCTGTGTAATTAAATGAGAGTCAATATAAGGCCTATATTTTCGATCATATCATAATCTTCTTCAGAGGTTAAATGACGAGGATACATAAAGAACATAATAATATATGGACATAATACGAACACATGCATATTTGCACCAAAATAATTACGTAGGCGCTGACATAAGCACAAATTTAGCGCTGCGTGGTATTATTTTTTGCGCGAACAACAGAGTACAAAGGTCATGCCCGTACGTAAAGCGAGCACGCAATCATAGTTTGGTTCAATGACCTTACGACATCCGAGCAGATTAGTTCATTATATATGTAAACACAAAGACAGGTACTTTTGAAAAACAAATGCAGACTTTATTGGAGGTTATACTTTTGAATTTTTGATGGAGATCAACTTTTGAGGGTATACAGAACAACATAAACATTTTAATTCGTCAATAAAGTCTTCTTTTAAGTTCTTTTAACGAGATCACGTTGCTTGACCTTTGACTTCAACATCAATGAGAAAGCAGTTCCCAAAGCTACCTCCTATAAATACCTTGGAGTCAGAGTGGCAAACAATCTGAGCTGGAATACCCATGCACAGAAGATCCAAGCTAAAGCTGCAAGAACGTCGAGCCCTTGGGAAATGTGACCAGAAAGTCAAGGACATTGCATATAAGCAACTTGTACGACCCCAGTTGGAATATGCCTCAAGTGCATGGATCCACACACCCAGAAGGAGATCAAACTCATAGAGAGCATACAGAGACAAGCTGCCAGATTCGTCCTTCATGATTATAGAAGAGAATCTAGTGTCCCCACCATGCTGTCATCTCTTGGCTGGGACACGCTACAACACCGCCGCTTGCTCAATCAATGCGAGATGCTCTTCAAAGTACACCACAAACTTGCTCAGATCTCCTTGCCTCCTGACATCCGACTCATCACAGGCATAACCAGACCACAACGAGCACAACATCAAAGCCACAACATCAGATTCACCCAACCATTTTGCCGAGTTAACTGCTACATGTACAGCATGTTTCCCAGAGCAGTTCGTGTCTGGAACACTCTCCCAAGCAACGCTGTCACTGCAAATACAATCCTTGGCTTTAGGGGAGCGGCATTACCCGCCATACAGATTATGGCGCCGCCCCTGCCCCTGAAGATGTTGTAACGAGGGACACACCTGCACCACCTGCACACTGCACCCTGCACATTGTATATAGTGCACGGAGAACAACCACCATCACTTCACCAACAGCACATCACCAACAGCACGCAACACAGCACAGCCCTCTCTAGGACAGCGTTCACGCTTTTGGGAGTGTAATTCTTCAAGGTTCAAGGTACTCTTTCATCTCTTTACA
>JBAMJV010007744.1:0-47500 GCA_037951105.1 Echinarachnius parma | reverse complement strand
TGCACATTTTGAAATCTACACAAGGAATATTCAACCTGAAGGATGATCGCTTATAGCTTAACAACAATTGGTCAAACAATATGAAAGAACACTCGAACAGAAATATAAAACATAATGATCATTTTATTCTCAACAAAACGAATTTATTTTACTGTGACTATATTATATACGATACCGATATTTGTGTCTGTGAAAATCATTGATACTCAATTTTAATCATATCCGGAACGACTACTAGTAGTTTCATGTAGATTTATCAAGATACAACTGAATACAGGATATTTTAGTATGGTCCATGAATACAAATAGCATATTGTTCAAAAATATTTCATATAAACCCCTCACAAAACATCTCGCAATTCAAGTTTCAGCATTCATAACCCTCTTGTACCTATATTACCTTACATGAATTTGGTATCATTGAAAAGCCTGTTAATTTTTGTTTTAAATTGATACCCCATTTGTAATGGTTATATAGTTATCGAATGTTCATTACACCTAAGTATAGTGCGAGTTAAAATTTAAATCTTGCAAAATGCATTGCTATTATACGACCATTCAAAACACATACAAATCTTCAAACAAATGAAGAATTACGTTGTATTTTGCAACAGTTAGGTTTTGACATGGTCCCATAGTCAAGTGTACTGCACTTTCCAAAATTAGATAACCGTTACAAATGAGGCATCGATGTAAAGGGAAATAAACATGCTTGTTAATTATATCAAATTACATGAATTTCGGAACTTTTTGTGAGGGGTTTATATATAATTAAGGATATTATGAATAGTGACCGAGACTTTCGATTTGTTGATGCACATTTATACATGGTTGAGAATAATGAATGTTATGTATGGCTATTGTTTTAATCTCTTTGTTCATCATGAACGATAATTATTATCGCAATTACATACAAACCCAAATATTATCAGCAATACAAATTTATTACGTTATACGTGCAACGATTGCCATCATTTGTAACACATTTTGCATAAGGGGATTACGAACTAAAAAAAGAGAAAATAAGTATGAAAAACTACATTATTCATCATTTGAGAAAATTCTTTGACGGTGAAATTGTCAACATGTTTTTAATTAATTCTTTGTCATTAGTTTATTCGGTCACATTATCTTAATAAAGTAAATGATACATGTAACATCATTTTTTTCCAATACACAATTCTTGTATTACCCAAATAACTTTAACTTGGAAATGCATACATAGTAATATAATGTTGGAGAAACACGCGTAGTGATCGTGAGAAACAATCATTAGCATACAGCAACACTTTCATTGGTTAGGGAGAATCATATACATAGATTACAGCTTCAACTAACATTAACTTATTGACTGACAAGGTTTCGTATCCAATTCAAGTTCAAGTTCAAGTTCACTTTATTTCTCATCACATTAAAAATGCATCAACATATATATACATAGGAAACAATATAGAAAATAATATTCAAGAGTATCTAAAACATCTACACACAGCAATACAAGGACATGATACAATAGTAATAATAAGCCGTAGTGGGTGTGAGGGAAAGGCAAAGGCCATTGACCTGTCAAGGCCTTTCCCTTTTTTAGCTACAACTTATATAAATTAATCTAAAAATGAATTACAAAACACACATAACACATAAAAACACATAACAGGCAGGCGTATAAATTAATATATCTATTGTAATGACGTATTATTCAGATATAAATCCTTTAAAATTCCTTTTAAAATTACCTAGAGTTGGACATTGTTTCAATTCATCAGGCAAATCATTCCATAATATCACACCTTGATAACATAAAATCCATCTAGACAACTTATTACCGAACGGGTTATATATCTTATGTGAATTCCTTGTTTTATACACATTGACATCCATACATGTATTGAAAATATCAATTAAAAACAGGAGGTAATAACTTTTTAAAATATGAATACATAAAACATAAAGGAACAGACTTTATCAAGCCACGTCACGGAGGGAGGGGTGGGGGGGGGGGGGGAGCGGGCCAAACAAGACCGATCGTTGCCCAAGAGCACTGGTTAAGATGACCGAGACCGATACAAATTGGACCTTTCTGCATTTGGGGGAGGGGGTGGGAGGGGTGCGTACGCACCTAACGCACTTCTCTGGCTACAGGCATGATATTAATATTACAATGTTCATTAACTGATTTAGGAGACAGTCATCGGACTGGCAGATAATGCAAATCCATTATCTGTCATGAAATATTACATGAACCCTTCAAGCATCATAGTTAGTATACAACAATTAATTACAAACATTGACAACTTGAAACGTAGATACTGAAACACATACTGCATGTTGGCAAATTTCAAAAATTACTGAATATGAGTTGAAATTGAAAGGTTATGGGAACCGGCAAAATATGATATTCTATTTCATCATAATCCGAAGAACATGACAGAATCATCATCAAACAATTGTAATATTGTTCGAATTAACATTCAAATCGTGACTTTACTGGCTTGGACATAGCCATATAGAACAATTCAGAAATGATGTGAAATATAAAACAAAATACAAAAATTGTACACACGGATTATAGTTGCAGTGACAAATGTTTGTATCACAACTGTGATACTTATCTTTTACGGATTTTTCAAAAGAATGAAGAAGGAGTGGGTGTAAGAGACGGACAGAAGCCAACATGCAGTTAGTTGGCACGGCCACCTTAAGTTACGTAATACATACACAAATATCTACCTCGCATGTATGGCACAAAATAATTATTCGCGGATATTCGCTGAGCAAAATGTGAGTATTATTGTTTGTTCTCATTTCAATTGGTCTTGCAGACAGGATCTAGACCACGATTTAGAATATTCTTAACCGGTTGACGACTAGAATATACAATACACATATATCTAATACAGGACTCACAGGTTCGGTTCAACTCTTGGATAGACTAAAGAGAAAGGATTAAGTAGAGCGATAGAGATACGAATGTTGCTTATCCTAGTATTCATGCAGGAATCCTGTTATTTAGGCCTTTTTGAATGAAACATTTGGGTAGCACAATCCCAGTTTTATTTCCGACAAGGCGAATGTATAATTTCCAACGCTTCATGATTGAATAAAATTTGAAGAAAACAAATGTATGTGATTAATGTAATACGATTTTCATACAGGAATCCTGAAAGTAATGTATTATACATGAGGAGTTACTATCATTCACATATCCATACATAATTATGTACTGTATATATGTCTATTTTGATTATATTATGTAAATTGGTATAACGTCCAGTGATCACCCGGGTTGTTAAATTTTAAACAATTAGATCATTATTGGTGTTACGAGACCTGAGCGCCGTTACGGATAGAGTAGCGATCGATTGTAAATTTGCAATTAATGGCAAGTCAGAAAATGATTACGCACATTTGTACATATCCGATTTGCCCATCTAGTCACACGGTCTGACTTGAAATTAATCGCAACTTTAGCATCGATTGCAACTCTTTCTGCAACAGGGCCCTGGGCCCGAATTTGTGCAAAACTCCACTAATATCTGGTTCAGGGAATGTCCTTCCTCCACCACTGAACTTGAAGTACATCGGGATGCTTTTTGTTGGGGTGGTTTGATGTGGTGGGGTGATTAGGGTTCACTGCATCTTTGAGTGAAGCTTACAGGTTGGTAGTCACTAATGGACGGGTGGTGCTGGATGGTAAAGTGGATGAGGCTGAAGGATTGGGTCTAAATGGATTGTTTGATTTGACTGGGTGATGTTAAATATAAATTCTCAAGAAGTACAATCAAATATTCTGGACCCAATTTGAGGAACAGTCTCCCTGACTTCATAAAAACCTGTTCATCCTTATCTACCTCTTTACACAAATATAACGAATTTTTGATTTATAACAAGTAAACTCTGCCTTTTGCTGATATGTAATACAATTTACACCTTTGTTTTGTTTGAGGTTCGTTTTGGGGGATGTGCCACAAAGGCCTTCTTTACTACAGGGCCCTGTATCAGAAAAAAACACCGCTTGAAGATATAAATACATACACAACATAAATACATAAACACAATACAATACAATCGAAAACTTGGCATTTAAAAAAATTTGCATCGGATCTGGAGTCATGATCAGGAACGTAAGGATACCTAGTCCTCAATGGCGAAGTGTGATTAGAGTCGGACACTTCAGGTGAAGAGGAAGACAGTTTATCCTGTGGTGCCTCAGAATTAGCGTTGATTCTGCAGTCAGGTTTAGGAACGTTCTGACCACTGCTCTTCGGTGGCGAAGTGTGACTGAAGTTGGAGTCTTCAGATGAAAAGGACGTCGATGTATCTTGCGCCGCCTCGGAATCAGCATTGATTTTGGAGTCAAGATCAAAGACGTTCTGACCGCTACTCCTCGGTGGCGAAGTGTGACTGGATGTGGAATCTTTCGGTGGAGCGGGAGTATGTTCATCTTGTGTGTCATCGGCACTGGCATCCCATCTGGAGTCAGTATCGTGTGAGTTCTGATCTAGGCAATCTGTTGGAAATCTGTTGCAAACAAAAATATGCATACAGTCATGTGTTAAGTGCCACACTAACACATTCTTAGTTTATAATAACTTGTAACCACATGAGCATTGCAAACAAAGGGGTTTCAGGGACGAGCACTGCAATAGGGTTTTCCCATAGGTCAGTCGGTAGCGCGCCGGTCTATCAATTTGGATGTCTCGGGTTCGAATCCCGGAGAAAACCCATTTTCTTTGCTCTTTTCATTTACACTCTTACTTATTCTATGACAAAATATTGGAGGATTTAGTAGAATGATATACCATGAAGCCTAATAAAGGGATAGTTCAGTTTTGGTAAAGAGATTATAGTTTTGGTCAAACTGAATTTTAGCAACCCAAACCAGCACCATTACATTACAAACTAACAGTTATATTTCCACTATGCTCGAAAGGAGTACAATATTACAAATGACTTAGTAAAATGCCTGTTATGATTAAAAAAGAGCCGTTCATACTCAAGAGGGCGCTTTCTAAAATCTCATTGGTTTGAACCGTTTTAAGTGAAATATTGTGCATGTGATGTTTTGTTGAAACAGTGATTAGATAGAGAGATAATCATCAACTATTTAAAATCCTCTTTTGTAGATTTTTGAAAAGAGAAAGTATTTACAAAACAAAATTAACGGCTGGTTCACAATTTTTGAATAAGTGTGGGGCCCCACAACTATTACAGATGGTTATGTTTAAGGATATTTCTGCCATTTCTGAGTTTATTTTGTCATTAAAATTGTTTGCTCTTGAAAATTGGACACTCGATTTCATTATCTCACACAAATTTTGTTTGTGTAGCGCTCTCTTTACCAAAACTCACCTATTCCTTTCAGGCACTGCCAACATTAAAATGACTAACACCAATCTTTGAATAAAGCAGATGCATAATATTTAATTCTTATTATGTTTTATACTCAACAATTAGGAGGTAATCGTATTATTAGGGGGGCACATATGCTTCGAAATATGTTGATATTGCAGCTGTGGATGACTTTTCCATTGATGCTTTTTACTTTTGGCATTTTTACCGCTTACATTTTTGTCAGGAATCTGTATATACAATGTAGTAAATCGTATGATTATGCACATTTGTACCAATCCGATTTGCCCATCTAGTCACACGGCTGCACGGTCTGACTTGAAATTAATCACAACTTTAGAATCGATTGCAACTATTTCTGCAACGGGGCCCTGGGCGCCCGAATTTGTTCAAACCTCCTATAATACCTGGTTCAAGGAATGTGTCCTTCTCCAACACTGAACTTGAAGTAACATCGGGATGCTTTTTGTTGGGGTGGTTTGATGTGGTGGGGTGATTAGGGTTCACTGCATCTTTGAGTGAAGCTTACAGGTTGGTAGTCACTAATGGACGGGTGGTGCTGGATGGTAAAGTGGATGAGGCTGAAGGATTGGGTCTAAATGGATTGTTTGGTTTGACTGGGTGATTTTAGATATTAATTCTCAAGAAGTACAATCAAATATTCTGGACCCAATTTGTGGAACAGTCTCCCTGACTTCATAAAAGCCTGTTCATCTACTTTTTTACACAAATATCATTACGTCCAAACCACGTTCGCCAAAAACCTCACCTAAAGGGTTGAAGTGAGGTGCTTAGATTTTACCACTCGAGCCTGCTTCCAGTTGGTTTTTATCAGGGATATCACATTCTTATCACTATGGGCCTTAAAGGGGCCCTGCAACCCAAATGCATGTTGAGCTCTGTTAATTTGTATTAGTGTACACATTCAATATTTGTAAACAGTTAGACCCAAATATGTTTTGTATATTTTTAAACATTTTATCATGTATTTGTCTTCATGTTGCTAAGCCCCACCTCCTAAAAAACCCTCCAGAGCAAATTCTATTGTTGACCTGCAGTGACATCATTTGTCAATCACTGGTCAGCTACCACGAGATTAACAAAAGATGAAAGTACAAAAAGATTAGGCTAATCACAATAGCATCACACGGTTGAATAGAATACCAACTCACACAACTTCAATTAAAATAGCTGTTACTATGTCAGAAGAAAAGCACTGTCTAAGCTATTGCATGGAGGTATGCAGGGCATGCTTTGGTGTGGATGTTCTTTTTGTACTTTCATCTTTTGTTAATCTCATGGTAGCTGACCAGTGATTGACAATGATGTCACTGCAGGTCAACAATACCATTTGCTCTGGAGGGTTTTTTAGGAGGTGGGGCTTAGCAACATGAAGACAAATAAATGATAAAGTGTTTAAAAATATACAAAACATATTTGAATCAAACTGTTTACAAATATTGAATGTGTACACTAATACAGATGAACAGAGGTCAACATGCATTTGGGTTGCAGGGCCCCTTTAAGGGAATCAAACACAGCGTGAGTTTGTTGACAGTAATGATAAAACTGTCAGAAACTGATAGAATTTGGTCTATCGAGGTAGGAAAATGATATAGGCTAACGTGATAATCACGTCATGTGTAAAGATTTTTGTATTAATAACTCTGCGTTTTTCTGATATGTAAATACAATTTACACCTTTGTTTTGTTTGATATTCGTTTTTGGAGAGGTGTTTTTTTTGTGCCTAACTCGTACACTTATTTAAAATACCTAATTTGTTGGGGAGAAGCCTATGATAGGTCAATGGCCTCTGATTCTCCCTCCACATTTTGAATATTGTTATATTGTACATTTTGTGTGTATTTAAAATGTGCTAATTTTGTAATGTTTGTATGTTTTGATTCAAATTCTTGGAAATAAACGAAATCAAAATGAAATGAAATTTGGTACAACTCGGTGGTTAGGTGTATCCGGGTGTGGCTGAGTAGTCTAATGTTCATGGGTGGGTGAACAAGGACGGAGATTCGGATGGAGCTGGGCGGTTAGGTGAAACCGAATGGTTAGGTGGAACTAAATGGTCGGATGTATTTGGATGGATGACTGTGCAGATTGGTGAAGTGGCTGGTTGGTTCTGGGATTGCGTTGGATAATAATACGTTTGTAAATTGTTTGGATTGTAACATATGGGTAGGTGGTTGTGTATTGGCTGGTCTTGTTGACTGTAGTGCAATGATGAGCGCCTACTTGTGCGGCAACTGTTGACTGTCGATTTGAATGGTTCGGAATTGCAATGTGTTTTCATATATAGCTGGTTAGTTTCATTGTATGTTTGTGTGTCGCTAGATAGTTGTAGAAAAATATTGGATAAGGTTTGTTTGCCTTTTTTTAATGGGGAAATTTGTATGACTGACTGGACGATTTTTGATCGGTAAATGGGTTGATAGTTTATTTGAGCTTGATGGTTGGTTCTGGATAGCTGGTTGTGTGTAAATAGTGAGATGTGAAAGCTGTTGGGCATCTTCAGTTGGAAGCTGTTTATCTTGATGTGAAGGTGAGGCGTGTTCATATAGTATCTCCTCAGGGCAATCATCGGATCTGGAGTCATGATCAAGAACGTAAGGGTACCTAGTCCTCAATGGCGAAGTGTGATTAGAGTCGGACACTTCAGGTGAAGAGGGAGACAGTTCATCCCGTGGTGCCTCAGAAAACGCGTTAATTCTGCAGTCAGGTTTAGGAACGTTCTGACCGCTGCTCTTCGGTGACGAAGTGTGACTGAAATCGGAGTCTTCAGATGAAGGGAAAGTCGGTGCATATTGTGTGTCATCAGTACTGGTATCGCTTTTTGAGTCAGGTGAGTTGCTTTTCGATGATGAAGTGTAACTGTAGTCGCAATCTTCAGTTGAAGGGTACGTCGATTTATCTTGCGCCGCCTCGGAATCAGCATTGATTTTGGAGTCAAGATTACAGACGTTCTGACCGCTACTCCTCGGTGGCGAAGTTTGACTGGATGTGGAATCTTTCGGTGGAGCGGGAGTATGTTCATCTTGTGTGTCATCGGCACTGGCATCGCTTCTGTAGTCAAAATCGTATGAGTTCTCATCTGTGCTATCTGAGTCACTGTTGCAAACAAAAACATGCATACAGTAATGTGTAAAGTGTCACACTAACACATTCTTAGATTATAATAACTTGTGACCACATGAGCATTGTAAACAAAGGGGTTTCAGGGACGAGCACTGCAAGAGGGGTTTCCCATAGCTCAGTCGGTAGAGCGCTGGTCTATCAATTTGGAGGTCTCGGGTTCGAATCCCGGAGAAAACTTATTTTCTTTGCTCTTTTCAATTACACTCATACTTATTCTATGACAAAGTATTGGAGGATTTAGTAGAATAATATATCATTAAGCCCTAGAGAAAACTTATTTCTTTGCACTTTACATTTACACTCTTACTTACTAGTATTCTAGGAAAAGGTATTGGAGGATTGAAGCCCCTTTTAAAGGGATAGTTCAGTTTTGGTAAAGAGATTATAGTTTTGATCAAACTGAATTTCAGCAACCCAAACCAGCACCAATACATTACAAACTAACAGTTATAACTGTCTGTTATTATTCAAAAAGAGCTGTTACTAATGTAGTTCAGATGGATTTATATCCCTGTTTGCTCTTGCCTGCTAGATGGCTGCTATCCCGAGTTGGCTGCTCTCCCCTGTGGACAGATTAGTAGGGTAAGACAGGTTAGTGGGGTTTGAAGCTACTAGCGGGCAGGAGCGAACAGGGATAAAATAAAATTCCCCACGGTCCAATCTGGACTATTACTAATGCTAAAGAGGGCGCATTCTAAAAACGCATTGGTTTGAACCATCTTAAATTAAATATTGTGCATGTGATGTTTTGTTAAAAAAGTGATTAGATAGAGAGATAATCAACAACTATTTAAAAACCTATTTTGTAATTTTATTGAAAAGAGAGAAGAAAAAAAAAGAAATTAACGTTTGGTTCAAAATTATCGACAATTTATTGGGCCCCCCCCCCCCCCCCCCTTTCAAATGTAGTCGGTCTCGACCGCCTAAAACCTGGTCGCGACCGTCTAAAACCCGGTCTCGACCGACTGAAACCGGGTCTCGACCAAATACAGACTGTCCCAGAAAAAACGAAACCGGGTTTTATGGCAGAAATGTTATGTTATAATTAATAATTTCCTTCATGATATATATATATATATGTCTGAAAAGCTCTGTGTCTCTTCTTTCATTTGATATACGACTTTTGGCACATAATGACTGAATTAGAACGATGGAAAGTGGTGATACCAAAATTCCATTTGCACGCAGAAATTGCAAGTATTTGGTGAAGTTTTGGGGTGAGTTTTAAGGGTAGTAAACGTACTTATTTTGAAAAAGGACAAACACCGCATAAAAAATTCATAATTTTATCTTTTATATGACACCTCATGATTACAAAATAAATAATTTACGCCAGAGAACTAGTACAATGAAAACATGCTTGATTCCAGCCCAAATGAGTAACTTTCCTGATCTAGCCTGTTTCCCATGTTTTCCCTGATCCCCATGTTTGCGTAAAGTCACTCATGCATCAAAGTTCATTGTCCGCTGCTAAGTCAGGAAAGCTGAGTGACTTCTTACTCAACTGTCACTCATTTGGGCAGAAATCAGGCATGTTTTCATTGTACTCGTTCTCTGGCATGAATAATTGATTTTTTGAGCATGAGGTGTCATGTAAAAGATAAAAATATGAACGTTTGTGTGGTGTTTGTCCTTTTTAAAAATAAGTACGTTTACATCCCTTAAAACTCACCCAAACTTAAAATTTATGCGTGCAAATGGAATATTGGTAACACCACTTTCTATTGTTCTAATTCAGTCATGCTTGAATTATGTGCCATAAGTTGTACATCAAATGAAAGGAGAGACACAGAGCTTTTCAGACATATATATATCATCAAGGAAATGATTCATTATGACAGAAAATTTCTGCCATGAAACCCGGTTTCGTTTTATCTGGGACAATCTGTACAATCCGCCCTCGAACCCAAACATTTTCGAAGATCTCCTGCTTCGGTCTCGAACATTTTGAAGGTACTTGTCTCGGCCTGGATTTTTTTTACAAAATAATCCCTCCCCCCTTTAAAATATCCCGGGTACGCCACTGCCCACATTTATTACAGATGGTTATGTTAATGGATATTTTTGCCATTTCTGAACCGATTTTGATCCAATAAAGTGTATAATGTCGTTAAAATCGGTTGCTCTTGCAAATTTGACACTCAGTTTTCATTATCTCACACAAATTTGTACCTATCCCTTTCAGCAGGGGCATAGACAATGGGGGGGGGGGGGGGGGGGTTCTAACATTCAAAATATAATTCATACATCCAAGTTTTCGCTGCGCGCTTCGCGCGCGAACAGATCTCAGTTTGTTATGTAACTTGTGATGATCTGGGGTGAGTAACTTTTCTCTACCGGGCATGTAGTTCCCGTGTGCTGGTACATCGGCATTGCGCTTGCTGCTTGTGTGACGTGCACCAAATTGCACCATTTCAAGTATATAAATGCAACATCTTAACCGTTATCCCCCTCCCAAAACCTCCCCATATGGCTCTGCCCCAGCCCTTGGTCGCTTCGCTCCATCGGCACTCATTCGTGGCTGTAGGCTATGTTGTTTGATAATAGATAGTGTGGCATATGACTCATTCAAAGATAATCTAAAAAATCATCTCTTCAAACAACATTATCAGTCATAGCTCAACCACTCTCTATTTTCTTTACTTCGAATACTCTAATTTTCTTTTCTAAAGCGCTTAGAGGCTTGTTTGCATTAAGCGCTATATAAATTCGTCATATTATTATTATTATGTGTGTGTATTGGGGTACACATTTTTTTAGTGTGTCAATTAATTGTTTTCTTCAAGTCCAAAAATGCAAAAGCTCCCTACCGTGGGAGAGGGGACACCCCCTCCCACACCCTCCCTCCAAATCATAACACGCTTTCCTAGATAAAGTCAATCTTACTCCAAAATTTCCTATCTAGGTTTGCACCAGATTGCACAGTTTCAAGTCCCAAAAAACAAAAGCTCCTTACCGTGGGAGGGGGTACAACCCCTCCCACACCCTCCCCCAAATCATGAGACACTTTCCCAAATTTTGTATCTAGGTATGCACAAGATTGCACAAATTCAAGTCCAAAAATGAAAAAGCTCCTTACAGTGGGAGGGGGGACACCCCCTCACACACCTTCCCCTCACTCAGTCGCTTCGCCCCCTCGCATGATCTCATTCTCACCCGGCTCAAAGTTGGCAACCCTGTGAGTGTGGTTGGGCATGAGCCCCTGCACAAACAAAATTTTGAGCCCCGTTAGGTCTTTGCCAAAATGCCCCAATTTCCTCGTTTTCGAAACATTTTGGCAGGTGGTCTCGGCCGGGTAAAATTTTCATCCCCCCAGGTGTAAGTACCTGTCTACGCCAGTGCCTTTCAGCCAATGCCAGCATTTAAATGACTTACATAAATCTTTGAATAAAGCAGATGTAAAATATTTAATTTTTATTCTGTTTTCTACTCAACAGTTTGGGGGTGATCGTATAATTTAGGGGGGGGGGGGCACATATGATTCGAAATATGTCGATATTCCTGTGGATGACTTTTCCATTGATGCTTTTTACTTCTGGCATGTTTTACATCTGACGGTTTGTCCACTTACATTTTTGACAGGGATCTGTACGCTAACAATGTAGTAAATGGTATTTTAAGGCTTTATTTGGTCTTGTGACATAAACTTTTTGAATATTATTTAAACGATGGTTAAAATTTACGAACGTCTATGAGATATACAGTATATCGTTAGCGCTAGTTAGTCTGCTCAGGTTGGGTGATCTTGCTATAATTACTACCTTTGTGTGAGCACTCCGCGATGCATGTATGAACTTCGGGAGAGCGCCCTATTAAAACATACCTCATCCATCCCATGCATGCTCCCTTCACTCTTTCCAGGAAATCCTCCATCTGTGTGCACGTGACACCGTTGAACATGAAGTCACCTTTGGAGATTTGAGGCAAACAGTCCTGTCAGAAAGTAAAGAGAAAACGACATAATATAAGATAATGTTTATAATTATGTAAAGATTAATGAGGGTCGCTATTCATAATATAAAATGAGCGTCGCTATTCATAATACAAAAAGAAGGCCTTTGTTTGTGGTATCAAAGTTAGAAGTTATGTAATCGTAAAATTATTTGAACAAATACAACACAATTACTCTACGTCACGACAGCTCGACTATACCAAGCAACAAGACCCACAGGAAGGCATGACAAGTGATTGTGAAGCAGAAGGCATCACAAGTCAAGTCAATACCATATACACGATGCATTACATGTTATAATTAAGGATCAAGGCTGAAGGACAGGAGTGTCACGTTCACATCTTAAGGTGTTCCGTTTACTTCATTATACAGGGTGGCCCATAAATAACGGAACGGGGCACTTCCCAAAATAAAGCAACGAAATGACTGGGTCCATCGGATAGTGTGTCTTTTCAAATGAAAATTGATACCAAGAACATTAATTTTGGTCGTGTAGTTTTTGTTTTAGAGCGCTGTGAGTGACACTATGTCAGGGTTCATTTTTCTTCAATTTTGACTGATCTATTGTCTAAAGAATGACCCGAACGGCTCGGCATAGAATTAAGGTGCTGTGGCTATTCAGTCAAATGCACACTAACAAAGGTGTCCGCAACATTGTGCATCGTAATTCTATGACGAGCCGTTCGGATCATTCTTTAGCCAATAGGTCAGCCAAAATTGAAGAAAAATGAACCCTGACATGGTGTCACTCACAGCGCTCTAAAACAAAAACTACACGACCAAAATTAATGTTCTTGGTATCAATTTTCATTTGAAAAGACACACTATCCGATGGACCCAGTCATTTCGTTACTTTATTTTGGGAAGTGCCCCGTTCCGTTATTTCTGGGCCACCCTGTATATGTATAAATTTGACAAAGGTAATGTACCACTTTAATGCCCAGTCTAAAGATAAGCTGGTTCGGTTTATTTAGTCGTTCATTTAATATATATTTTACGCTTCAAAATTAAATTTTTACTGATAAAATTCATGGTCCGGTTAAAGGTTATACCATTACCATAAGTTATACGTATATTATGAGCTACTAGTTCCAACAAAGAGTGATAAAGAAAAAGGGTGGCCCGACTTTTCATAACAAAGGTTGAGATACATTTGTATTGCCCACGTAAAAGATGAATTCATACGCTTTTGAATGATCCGAAAAAATACCGCCATGCACTGGAGGAGGGGTGTTATTTTGTTGAAATTTGAGGCCGAGGCCGAGACCACTGGTTGAGGAACATTGGGGGGTGGGGGGGGGGGGGGCGGGATGGTGTCTGTACAAAATGTTCGAGACTGAGACCCATCACAAATTTTCGAAGCCGAGACCGAGACCATTGGTTTGAAGCCGTGTAAGTGGGATATTTGAAGCCGAGTTCGAGAACATTCTACAATGTTCGAGGCCGAGACCGAGACCACTTGTTAAGTTGTGTCCTCGGAGGTCGAGACCATTGATTATGATGGTCGCGACCGCGAAAAAGTAGACTCGAGACCAGTTGAAAATGGTAAGGGGGAGGGGGGGATTCCCCCCCCCCCCCCAAAAAAAAAAAAAAAAAAAACACAGTCGTTTTTTTCAGCAAAAGGGGGGGGGGGGGTGGGGGTTCTTTACCCCGACCCCCCCCCCCCCCCTCACGGGTACGCCTATGTCGCCATACATGCATTGATATGAATGCCTTTGCACGAGTACTGTACAACTAGTTTGCGCGCGAGAGAAATTATCGAAATAAAATATTTCGGGTAAGTATAATGTAAAGAATGCCCCAAATCGGTGTCCCTTTATTGACAGTTATCCACACTGTCTTTAAATTCGGGGTCAATATAAAAAATGTCCCTTAACATGACTACTTGGCTATCTGCATAGATTATAGCACGTCTTACCTTCTTTGGCCAGAAAGACATGCAATCGTTGTTTAGTTTATGACTCGGTCATTCTTCCTTGTACTTTACATTCCTATCTTGAGGCCACATTATGATAGGGGAAATGACGGTGCGGGGGTCAGGCATGGCACTGATTTGTAAGAATACTTCTGTGTTAATTTTAACAATGGTTTGATACGGTATAGGATAATGGGATTGACATCGTAAAGACAAAACGAATGTACAGTTTAAATTAATCGTCATTCTTTGTGACTGTTAGTACAAACTAATCTACCAGCTATATTTTTTGGGTGCAAGGCAATTTTGACAATGTCAATTTATGATTTTTGCTTTGCTTTTAATTGAATGCACCATATTTTATTGAAATAGATCGCCAAATAAATAAATTCACCCGGACGACTGTACGAAATTGAATATACAAAAACACGAGTTAATTTAAAAATTGACTACTGCTTATACGATTTTTTTCTTCAGATCATTGCTGAAATAGATTATGATCGGATAAAGTTATAATTCAAGGAAACTGACTAGAAATATGTTTAATGAATGAACATGAGCAAAGAAAATAGGCTTCGCCGGGAATCGAAACCGAGACCTGCTATATCCATTCAAGGGTCTCTGTGGCTCGATGGTTGAGCATCGGTCTAGAAATCCGGAGCTCTCGGGTTCGATTCCCTGCGAGGCCCATTTTCTTTGCTCATTTTCATAAAAAATATAATTGTATGACATTCTAGAAATCCGGAGGTCTCGGGTTCGAATATTGGGAAAACATATTTTCTTTGTTCATTCTGGTCAATGTTAAAGTCAGAGACCAAACAGATGATTAACATGTAATGAAACTACCGACAAAGTGAAAATTACATGCTAGTATACAACTAACGAATGGGCTTCTTGTGATAGTCAAATCTATTACCGAGGTGGGCTCAAAATGATTATTACCCGAAGCGTAGCTGAGGGTAATAATCATTTTGAGCCCACCGAGGTAATAGATTGCCTATCACAATCAAGCACATTCGTTAGTTGTTTTATATCACTCATCAATATCAGTGATTGTGTTCAGCTATAGCAAAATAAGTGAAAATCTCTTTAATATTTCATCGAATCGCTTGTAAATTTTGATATAAAAATCAATCGACATTAATGAAGCCTGTATGAGCCTCCAGAACCACGGCGCATCTAATACGCTTAAAGTCATTGTTATTTTGCGCATACAATCCCAAAGACGCAAAACTGAGTGCGCACCAACGCGCTGGCAGTTGCGCACATACGCGATGAATGCGTGCTAGCGCTCCCACGGATGTGCTTATTGGCTGTCTTGGCGTTCTTCTTCCTAGGGTGTTAGTTTTTACCAGCAATGTCAATCACGTGACTAGAACGTGTGCGCCATAGAGTACTGCACAAATTTGATCGCGTGTGCATTTTGCTAAATCACATGATCTATGGGACGAACGCGTAACGAACTTTTAGTGTTAGTTTTTGCCATCAAGCCCGGTCACGTGATTGCGCGGGGATTGCGCGTGTTGTCCAAAACTATCATTTGTCAAATACAATGGTAAAACGATCTTATGAGGGATATAACACATTTTACCTTAGTTGATAGTGGATTTCTGTACATAATATTACCACTCAAATTGAATTTCCAGTGACATACATTGTAATAGTGACTTACATGTGATGATGACGCTGTCTTGTTTGCTGTCTCTAAGAACGTTTTATTTACACAAACATTATCCATATGCAGTTCTTTCAGGTGTGGCATCTTGCAGATCCAGGATGCGAGATGTCTTGATGAAGATACCAGATCCATCTCGTCCATCGCGTTCATCTGGTACATCCCATTAGGATCTCTTAATGTCAACTTCTGAATCTGCGATAAGAGTACAAGCAATACCGAATCCTACTGAAATATATTTAGGTTCATATAAAGGGAAGAATGCGTTAGTCTTTGGATTTTACAATGTATTGCATGATTGTAAATTACGAGCACCATTTCTGTATTTCTATATCAATAATAATAATAATAATAATGATAAAAATAATAATTCATATTTATATAGCGAATTTCCATTTAAAACCTTATCGATGAGCTTTACAACCTCTTCAATACCCTACAACAAAAATAAATAAGTCTTCAAATTTATTTTTAAAAATATATAATGTTGGGGACAATCTTAAATCTGCTGGCAAGTTGATCCAAACTGTAGTGTAGGGCAAGCGAAATAAAAAAAAAAAGAAAACTACGCTCTCCAGCTTTTAAATTTGTTCTTGGAAGCATTACAATTGAACTATCTACTCTACAACGTAATTTATAGTAAGCTTGTCTAGGAACATCTAATAAAGTACACAAATAACTAGGAGCAAGATTGTGTGTACATTTATATACAAATAGTGCAATCTTATACATAATTCTCTTTTGGACTGGTAACCAATGCAGACTGTACAATAATGGAGTTGCCCTATATTGTATTTTGGTCCTTAAAATAATGCGAGCAGCACGATTTTGTAGGCGCAGAAGTCTCTTTAGTGCAAAACAGGGAACACCAAGAGAGCATTTCCATTATCCAAACGACTGAGCATAATAGAGCGCATATCATAACTGGATGCTTCTTGTGTTAACATTTAGCTTATTCTTGAAATATTATATAAAAGAAAATTTACAGATTTACATATCGCTGTAACTTGGTCAGACATGGACAACGAGGAATCAAACACAACCCCTAGGCTTCTTATTGTAGTTGAAGCCGCAACTTGAGTGCTACAGACAGAGACTTTAACCTCTCGTGGAAAATAGTGGCTATGTTTGGGAGACAATATCAAGAGAACTTCCGTTTTTTCTCATTTAACTTCAACCTATAATCATCCAATCATTGATTACTTCAATAAAATCTTCAATAAGCTTAAAGGGTACCACCACCCACAAATAATATTCTTATTAAAGAAAGGTAACATCTTTAGTATTCCATTCCATCAACACGTTCACAAAAATATGTTTCCAGAAAGAAAAAGAAAAATTATTGGAAAACGCATCACCATTTTAAAGCATGCGTTCATGCGGTCTGAATTGCGAAGACTAATGTGTGCAGAGCGAACGAATCGCCCGGGAATCTATTGTCTACAAACGTACGCGTGAATAGCATTGGCGCACTCGCAAATGGTTGGCCCGTATGGAACCAGGAAATAGAAGTGGTTCCGTAAGTGGTGGAAATTAATTGCTTTGTTTATGAATTACACAACCCTTTTTGAAAATGTTGGGTATCTATTTGATATCACAAAACGGTACTAAAACATAATAATGTGTTGTTTTTTGCCTGGTGGTCCCCTTTAAGTTTCCTTTGAAGGCTGTGGGTACATATTGGATCAAAAGTACAATACAATTGAAAAGCAACAGCATATATGTGGTATTAAACATCTTGACGCCTGAGTATATCTCCAAAAAGGCAAAGGCCCATTAAGGTACTTCGTCTGAAGTTCGATCCGGAACAGAGACTCTAAATGACCGATCACTCACTCAGGTACGACTGAAACCATTTCAGAGTAGTGTCACAAATACCAAATTGCGTTTGTAAATGCTTTATCAACCTTAAATGATCAATGGTAATTTTTTCACAAACCGTAATATATGCATTCAGCCACATTTGCTGTTCTACGGAAATGTACGGGTATGCACAAGTTCTTGCGAGTTTTGAAATTTTGTCATTCTGACTTTAAAGGGATCAAACTAATTGATAGTGGCAAAAACTGGTAAGTTATCATTACATCTAATATGGAAAATACTGCTGAAAACTGCTTGTCTACTAAAAAATCGCCAATGTGGTAAAATGAGAGTCGTATACAGCCTAGCTTTCGATCCTAGCAGAATCTTCGTCAGGGCACAAATGACAGTTACTACAGAAAAAACACAGAATATATACCAACATAAACACATGTATGGAAGGGGGCTGGAAAGAGGAAAGGAGGCGGAGACACAAAACAATGAAAGCGACTGTGAGTGGGTGAGTGTCAGGACTGCTTGACCAATCAGGTCAAACAGGCATGGGAGGGTCCTTAAGTGGCTGCAGTCAAAGAAAATGTGATGAGAGTGTAAGGCTTAGCGAAGAATAGAGGTAGGGAGGATCAAAGAAATAATTCAAAAAATGGAAAGAGACATGTGAACAAAAGACAGTTGGTGAGGTGTGGGAGTGCACTGGGGCACTGAGAGGGGAGGAACAATATTATATATATATAGGGGATTATGAGTGTAGGGGATGGGAGCGAGAGGATTAGCACATGAATGTGCTCTTTTTTGGTGTATCATTCTCTGCATTGTTCTGTTACATTGACACCATGTCTGACCATCTATCCTTATTTCATCAACTCAGGAAAGCAAGGGTCAAGGCCCTTAACTACCATTTCCACCAGGATAACTACAGATTTTACTCTCTCAGTCGCATCATACCCACAGGTCTCCTACTCCAGTGCAACCCCTCTCTCGGCACACTCCCACCCGAGCTGCAGAAACGTTGGAACCAGACCCAATTTGGAGCATCTGTCCAGTTGATTAACATACTCTCTCAACATTGTGCATCCTCTCTTGATTCATTTGCAGTTGACATCACCAGACTGGAAAATGATCTACGCTCTTGCTGTACCGATGCCCAGTGGTTCAAATACAATGATGAAATTTAATCTTGCCTTTCTACCCATATATCTGAACTCCTCCAACGCCGGAACCGGAAAATTGGCAATCTCTCCAGGAAACGCCAAGGGACCCGCAGATTCATACAACGCACTAACAACACAGACGTTTCACCTCATACAGTTGTTAACCTCTCATCTTCTTCCCTCTCCCCAGCAGAATCCTCTCTTCTCTCCAAAGGTCTCAAGTTCTGCCCCACCCCACCTGAAGTCAACCAGATCGAACTCAACCATGATCTCTCCAGGTTCTACCGTATAATTCGTCTCAAGGAGTTCTTCGTCGATGAACCCCCTTCTGCCCCCGAACCTTTCCGACAGAAAAGTAGCTGGGTTCCTCCCAAGAATAGAGTCCCGGCACTTGAAACCTACGTACAAGCAGTCAACTCACAAGTTCTCTCCTCAGATACCCCCATCACCACACATGACAACCTCCCACGCGAAGAACGCAAAGCTCTTACTTCTCTCAAGAACAGGACTGACATCTTCATCAAGCCAGCAGACAAAGGCTCAGCCGTCGTTGTTATGGACCGCCAACAGTATATCGATGAAGCCATGAAGCACCTTGACAACCGTTCGCACTACACATCACTTGATTCTGACCCCACCTCTGATTTCTCTGAACAGATCCAACTAACTCTAGACGATATGAAGGCTCGTGATCATCTCTCAATCCTGTCAATCAAAGCACACAAATTTCTTTCTCCCACTAATGCTAAATCTGCCAGATTCTACCTTCTCCCCAACATTCACAAACCAGGTAATCCAGGCCCCCCGATCCTTTCCGGTAATGGTTCACCCACAGAGAACATCTCACTCTTTGTTGATCATCACATCAAACCTCTTGTCCCCTTAGCACCTTCATACATTCATGACACCCCTGACTTTCTTAGGAAACTCGAGGACATTAAGGAACAGATACCTGAGACTGCGATCATTGGAACTTTTGATGTTTCCTCTTTGTACACCAACATCCCCTTCGACGAAGGTATCACCGCATCATGCGAAGCCTTGGCTCAGAGTGGTCACACCAATCCCCCCATCTCTGACATCAAATCTCTCATGTCCCATGTACCAACCAAAAACAACTTCACATTCTCTGACAGGCACTATCTACAGATATTTGGAACAGCCATGGCCCCCTCATTTGCATGTCTCGTCATGACCAAGCTGGAGCAGCAAATGTTAGACTTAGATTTGGTGGCGCTACATTGACGATGTCTTCTTCATCTGGACCAGCGATGAAGAGAGCCTACACACATTCATTGACCACATGAATTCCTTCCACAGAACCATAAAGTTCACTTCTGACTTCTCCCTAGATGAAACCCACTTCCTTGATGTCACCATCAAGAAGGAGAACAGCCAGATCACCACCAGTCTCTACACCAAGCCCACAGACATCCACCAGTACCTCCATTCATCTAGCTGTCACCCCCGTCACTGCACAACAGGTATTGCTTACAGCCAAGCCCTTCGACTCCGCCGCATCTGCTCCAAGGACTCTGACTTTTCCCTCCATGCCAGAAATCTCAAGACACACCTCACAGCCAGGGGCCACAGTGCCAAAGCAGTTCATCTATCCATTAACAAAGTTCGTTCTCTTCCCAGATCCGAGGTTCTGAAGAAGAAGACTCCCAACCAGAGCACCACTGTTGTCACACCCCTAGTGACCACATTTCATCCCAATTTACCTCCCCTTCGTCGCATATTGACTAAAAATCCCTGATGCCCCCATCCTAGCCTACAGACGCCCTCGCAACCTCAAGGACCACATTGTTCGAGCTGAACTTCCCACCCCCAATAACAACCCTCTCCCATACAGCAAGGCACCTTTAAGTGCACCGCCGACAGATGCATTGTGTGTCAGGTACATATCCATCAGGATGATACCTTCACCAGCCACTCCAACAACATCTCTCACCATACCAAGGGCCACATCACATGCACCACCACCAATGTTGTATATCTTATCACGTGCAGAGTCTGTGGCATGCAGTACGTAGGCGAAACCAGGAACACCCTCAAGAGACGCTTTTACGGACACAGATCCACCATCCACACCTCCAAACATGACGCCCCAGTCGGCAACCACTTCAACCTACCTAATCACTCCATTTCTGACATGATTCTACAGGGAATAGAATCTCTAGGTAACCGCCCGGACACACTCCGCTCCAGCAGAGAGAAGTATTGGATAAGACGTCTCTGCACCATTCATTCCCGTGGTCTCAACATCCAAGAAGGCAGTGATTAACCTTTGCATCTCTCCCCTTCATCGTCTGCACCACCATTTGTTTGTTTTCACCCCCCATATCGATACTTTACTTTGTTCCACATACTATTCATATTCTTATTTCCCATTTTATTTTCCCCATATATTCATTTTAGTTTCCTTTGAGATTACATTATATACACTGTCACCATTCATACACATAATCATGTTAGTTTATTAATATGTTATACATTTAATATATGTTTGCATTTAATTTCTCTCTATAGGTACACTGTCCATAGACAGGGGCTTAATCATATACATCCACATTCTCATCATGCATAGTTCCACCTCTATTTTGATCATATTGTTCCACCGTCCCTCTGATTACCAACCTATTTAGGCTTCCTTTTGTTCACTATCTCTTTTACACTCCCTGTCCCATTCATTTGTCTATGTTGCTTCCCTACATATCATCACTTACTGGGTCCTCATCCTTTTTACTCTCTCCTTTGAACTCGCCTATCCTATTCATCCGATCCTGCAACACAATTCACTTCACTTTCTTTGTCCTAATCCTCTCGCTCCCATCCCCTACACTCATAATCCCCTCTATTGTTCCTCCCCTCTCAGTGCCCCAGTGCACTCCCACACCTCATCAACTGTCTTTTGTTCACATGTCTCTTTCCATTTCTTGAATTATTTATTTGATCCTCCCTACCTCTATTCTTCTCTAAGCCTTACACTCTCATCACATTTTCTTTGACTGCAGCCACTTAAGGACCCCCATGCCTGTTTGACCTGATTGGTCAAGCAGTCCTGACACTCACCCACTCACAGTCGCTTTCATTGTTTTGTGTCTCCGCCTCCTTTCCTCTTTCCAGCCCCCCTTCCATACGTGTTTATGTTGGGATATATTCTGTGTTTTTTCTGTAGTAACTGTCATTTGTGCCCTGACGAAGATTCTGCTAGGATCGAAAGCCAGGCTGTATACGACTTTCATTACATCTAATAGTTAGACATCGAATAGTTAAACGCTGCAAAATGTTGTACCGTTCATTTATTTCGTGTATTTGTATTTGCCCAGAAAAAAAACATACTAATCACAGTATCCTTTATCGGTCTACAAATTAAGATATCAGTATTACAAATATCTGTTTCTAGCAAAGCGACATTTGTCTGAAGGGTTTAAATAATACAATTAATTGAACACGCATTATTCGCATATGTTCAGTACAGATTAGTTTGCAGATATTATGGTAGTATACTATACATGTGTTGTTTCTGCCTTCTCTGATGCCATGACGTAGAAGCTGTCAGCGAGTGTCATCATATCTAGTGTCAGTTCTGTCAGGTCAGGCAAGCCAGACAGCCATGCTGCAAGGTGCTTAGATGATACATCACCTAGAGTCGTATACAACATGTCGACCTGCTTAACCTGATGGGATTTCAACATTAAAGGACAATGAAATCCAGACAAATTGTTGTCTGCACTATAAGACACTAAATATAATGAATAGTCTCTGAAAATTTGAGCGCGATCGGTCATGAAATAAGAAAACTATGGCTCTTTGAAAAGAGCCATGTATCTCTACGAGTGACTCAAATTGGCAACGCACTCTGGCAAAGTTGTGGACAACTCCCCATACATTTTGTACACAAAATTTAAGTTTTGTTCAATTTTCTCAAAATGTATGTTTACCCTTTGTTCGAGTTCAACATACCGTAGAACACCATCGTCAAGCACCCCCCAATCACCTATATGCATCTTGCTTTTAAAGAGCGCCCGCTCTCTGTCCAAACGGGAAACTTTAATCAAGAATGCAAATAATGGTGAGGAATATTCATGAGGATAATAATGGAGGCGAATCTCATGGAAACGTCTTTAAAAGCAAGATGCGTATAGGTGCTTGGGGGGGTGCTTGACGATGGTGTTCTACGGTATTTTTTGTAGAATGCTTTTATACATAACATATCATGAGTTGGGGGAATGAAAAAATGTGACTATGAAAAAAAACTGTACAAATGGGGAAATTTGTGTACAAAACATATGGGGAGTTGTCCACACACTTATCAGAGTGCGTTGCCAATTTGAGTTCCCCCCAAAGAGCCGTAGTTTTCTTGTTTCTTACCCGACTATGCTCTAACTTTCAGAAATTATACTTCTTAATCTCTTCAAGACTATGAAAGCAACATTTTGCTTGGGTTTCATTGCCCTTTAAAACAAAATAATGAGAACCCGGGTTATCTTGAAGAGAATTATTGCCTACATATTTGTGACGGGAAAGATTATTGACGGAAATAAAAGTAATATTGATGTCTTGTTACTTTTGATTTTTAAATATTCTTAATGTACGAAATGATGAATGAAATATGTTTTCTATATGCGCATATATACCCATATTTTGCTGTAATATGCGCTATAGAACTAGACGAAATGTTTATTATTATTATTATTATTACTATTATTAGTAGTATTATTAGCTCTTACCCAGATCGGACAGACAAATGTATGTGTGTCAACTTGCCCGAAATTTGTGATTACACTACAAATATATATTGTTTGTATTTATTTATGTATTAGTTTTATTTATTTTACAATGCAGGATAGGCCTGTTCAGTTATGCAACACTGCTTTACAAAGGCGCCCTGCAGTTTAACTTGCATTTTGACAAACAACAGATATACAAATATTACATTATAACAATTCAAAACGTATATAAATGATGGGGAGAGTGAATACAAAACATCATTAAATATATACAAGCATAATAATATAGCATGTTAAGTGTCAGCTGTTATGAAATAAAGTTTAAATCATTGAATATAAAGCTTTACATTGTAAATTAAACGTATATATAGGAATGTGCACGACTGCACTGTTATAGGGAGAGTATTATCAAAGACGCTTAATAAGGGGAGGGCCAACATCGAAAAAAGTGGCTTCCTTAAGGACTTAGGTTGCCAGATCTCCACAACAAGTTTAAACCAATTTTATTTGCAAGTATTTTTAATGAGACAAATTAATTCAGAGGTCTACCTCAACAAATTTGTTGCGAACACCTCCAAATTCAAGATGGCGTCCAAAGAAGTAGCCGTTTTGATTTGCTATATATTTTTGGCGAGATTTCCCAAACAACACCTAAAATAAGCATGATTTTGCAGTCATATTAAAGACAATCATATTTCCTATAATCTGATACCAAACACAATGGGTTTCAGGATATGTAACACGGTCATCAAGGTGAGAGGATACAAAGGCGTGGGTTAATGTTGCAGTTGTGGGTCGGTCAAGTAGTTTCCTAATTTTCCCAATTTTAAAGATTCCAAAAGATGCAGATTTACATGAGCATTCATCATGAGCATACTCTGAAATATAGTAATATTAGTATGAATACTAATAATAATTGTAATGATACTGTTACAAGTCATTTCAAACTTTTAGATGTTTGTAAACATTGATCACTCTTTAGGGCACATGTCATGGGATTAGTTCTTTTGTTATTGAAGTATCTATTCAGGCCAGAAACCCAGGCCAGTTGAACGCACACAAGTGATATGTCCTCTTTTCGAGTTCCCTGATTCATTCATGCAGTGAGGCATGGTGATTCTTTTGTTCGTTGGTTACCGGGTTACAACCTTTTAGTTTCGTGTTGCTGAGGGAGAGAACTCCCTTTCATGAAATAGTTGGTATTTGATTTAATGGCTATTTGGTAAATTTTGTTCATTCCTAAGTCATTGTATATTGTTGCTACCCAGATGGGGTTGATCTTGTAAGGGGGAAATATAATAGATATGCTAATTTAGATAGTTGTTCGTCCTTGCTATGAGGGGCGTGGTAATTAATGGGCCTGGGGACATATTAGCGTTACTTGAAGATCAGAAGTCGCAGAGCAAGGACATGGATTTGTCCAGCTCTTGCAAGTCTTAATTTAGTGTGTTTTATGGTAGTACGCATACACTGTTAAAAAAAACAGTAGATTTTACAGGAAAAAAAATACAGAATCATTCTGTAAATTGTTGTAACTGGAAATTTCCTTTAATTTAACAGAAAAGATCTCTAAAAGAAAAGAAGAGAGTTTTTTTTAGAGGAACTTGATATGCTTACAGACCCCACGGACTGATTTTCTGTAATTTTACTGAGTGCTTCGTGAAATAAAATAATCCTCATATTTAAGGAAAGATCTGTTTTCTTACAAAATTCTTTTGAGAATCACCGTAGCCGCAGACCATCTGTAATTTTAAAGAATTATTCTAAAGGAAACGAAATAACTGTTTTTCAACAGAATCTGTCATTTATTTTACTTTAAATAAAAAGAAGAAAACTCATTTAGCAGAAAATTGTTATGCTTACAGACCCCATGTACCAATTTTCTGTAATTTCACAGAATGCTTCGTAAAATAAAGTAATCCTCATTTTTAAAAGAAAGATCTGTTTTCTTAAAAAACTGTTTTGTGAATCATTGTTGCCGCAGACCATCTGTAATTTTAAAGAATAATTTTAAAATAAACGAAATAGCTGTTTTTCAACATAATTTTTCAATTATTTTACTTAAAAAGAAAAGAAGAACTGTTTTTTTACAGGAAATTTGTATGCTTACACTACTGATTTTCTGTTATTTTACAGAGTGCTTCGTGAAATAAAGCAATCCTCATATTTTAAAGAAAAGATCTGTTTTCTTACAAAATTGTTTTGTGAATCATCGTAGCCGAAGACCATCTGTGATTTTAAAGAATAATTCTAAATGAAACGAAATAACTGGATTACAACATAATTTTGCATTTATTTTACTATCAAGTAAAAGAAGAAAAGTTTTTTTGCAGAAAATT
Organism: Echinarachnius parma; assembly: GCA_037951105.1. NCBI lineage: Eukaryota > Metazoa > Echinodermata > Echinoidea > Clypeasteroida > Echinarachniidae > Echinarachnius > Echinarachnius parma. The sequence continues at coordinate 21,414 of JBAMJV010007744.1, read as the reverse complement.
GTTTTTCCATGTACCGATTTTCTGTAATTTCACAGAGTGCTTCGTGGAATAAAGTAATCCTCATTTTTAAAGGAAAGATCTGTTTTTTTTTTTTTCTTTTGTAAATTATTGTTGCCGCAGACCATCTGTAATTTTAAAAAATAATTCTGAAAGAAACGAAATAACTGTTTGTTAACATAATTTTTCAATTATTTTACTTAAAAAGAAAATAAGAACATTTTTTGTACAGGAATTTGTATGCTTACAGTACCGATTTTTGTGATTTTACAGAGTGCTTCCTGAAATAAAGCAATCCTCATATTTTCAGGAAAGATCTGTTTTCTTACAAATTTTTGTGTGAATCATTGTTGCCGCAGCCGCGCAGACCATCTGTGATTTTAAAGAATAATTCTAAAAGAAACGAAATGGCTGTTTTTCAACATAATTTTTCAATTATTTTACTTAAAAAGAAAAGAAGAACTTTTTTGACAGGAAATTTGTATGCTTACAGTACCGATTTTCTATGATTTAACAGAGTGCTTCCTGAAATAAAGCAATCCTCGTATTTTAAGGAAAGATCTGTTTTCTTACAAAATTGCTTTGTGAATCATCGTAGCCGCAGACCATCTGTAATTTTAAAGAATAAATCTAAAGGAAACGAAATAAGTGGTTTTCAACTGAATTTATCATTTATTTTACTTTAAATAAAAAGAAGAAAAGTTATTTTGCAGAATTTTGTTTTGCTAACAGACCCCATGTACCGATTTTCTGTAATTTCACAGAGTGCTTTATGGAATTACGTAATCCTCATTTTTAAAGGAATTGTTTTTCTTCTAAAAAGCTAGGACTATAACGTGCAGCATGCCACAAGTGTCAGTAACATTGTTTTAACTTATATTTAACTAGTTACCTTGTTGTACTGACTACTTTGAGTTTAGATTGTTTGCAGACGATTCAATATTTTCATACTTTTGATGAGAGTCAAAAGGAAATAGATTCAAATTAAGTGAATGAGCAATTAAATGCAGTTCAAAATGGTGTAATGCTAATAAACTCACTATTAATTTAAAGAAAACTAATTATATGATTATCCAAAGCAAAATACAGGTAATGAATGTAAACGGTGTCCTTAACTGTCTGGTACAGATATTAATCATGTTAATGTTGTAATTGTGGCATCTTTTCTAGGAGTTGAAATTGATAGTATACATTGATTTGTAAAAATCACATTTACTTTGTAAATAAGTGTGTTCGTAGAAAAGTGCGTTAGCTATTTAAATTGAGAAATGTTGTGCCTCGGTATATTCTTGTGCTTTTGTATGAATCATTTATAAAACTTCACATTCTCTATGGAATTGAGGTATGGGGAAGCAGTTCTAAATCTTACTTGTATTCATTTAGCTCAACAAATGGCTATGCGAGCTATTATTTCAATTTCAATTTAAATTTTGTTTCCAATGATATAGAAACATCAACATTACAAAAAAATCAAGTGAACAATTAATATCACATTATTATATAGATCTATACGGCGGGGTAATATCAATATTATATAATAGTATGATTAATAAAATAAAAGTCCACAAAGCTTGAAGAAAGGACAACCCGTTGTAAGTATACTTTGATAATTATTACATTTTCATTATTGGGAAAATCCTCGAAACCACTGTTTAAACAATTGGGGATGTAAGATGATTTTAGTTTGCATGAACTTGCAGTTTCAACATTTGTATATGATTTGTACTTTACCACACTCATTATTAGAATATTGTCAGATGTTACACCATACTTATGAAACAAGACTTTGTTGGACCAAAGCTTTGGAATAGCTTACCCCAGAAGATTAAAGAACAAAAACAACAAGATATTCATTTCATAAGACCCTCACAATTTATTTGTTGAACAAATACATCTTTTGCATAAGTTATTATTTAATTTCAAGAATTATTATATCAGCTTTTGTAATACTGGATAATAAAGAGAACCGATCTCGACCAACACCTGTGCTAACTGTCGGTTCTCTATCCCATCAGAGCCTAAGGCCCATTATTTGTGGTTTGGTAGTCCTACACTTAAACAAGAAGAAGACTAGTTATGTGAAGTGTACAGAAAGATCCCTATTTTGTTACTCTATACCTGCTTTAGTTATTTTGTAATGATTTTTTATTATTGCGTAAATCACTATAATTTAGAAAAAATCCTTAAATTGGCAACACATTGTAATATTTTTAAAACAGATATTGGCGTTCAAATTGGCAACTATGCAGCAAAGTCACTTCATATATTTTGTCTTAAATGGTCATTACTAAATATTTTCCACCTATTTTTATGTCATTGATCGGTCAACAAAATTTAGGAGTTGCCAATTGTAGAGGAAAACAATTGATCAGATTTGCCTTAAAATAGCTCTCGTCCTTGATGGGTTAACAACAATTTTAACTTTTGTATAAATATAAAGTAATCGTTTACAGTTCGTATTTTAATAATTTGCCTTGGATGTATATTTTAATGTACATACAAAATTGTTTTTGTTGTTGTTAACCCGATCACTACGGGGACCGAGAATTCTCGGTCCCCGTTGCGCCTACTCATATACGGGAACCGAGATTTCTCGGTTCCGAGCAAGGGCTATATTAATTGCATAAACATACATGTATGCATCTTGTAAGTACAATATAATTTGGTTGAATACAAAGATTGAACCCTTGGCTACATGTATATCAAGTTTCCCCGACTCTAGTTGCGTGATTATTGTTTTATTACAATTTTATCATGGTAATACACAAGTCTAATTTCAGGATATTCGTATACAAACCCATACAAGCCAGAATCATAGTTTTCGCATAGAATTTCACTTCGCTGACCCTATACTATGCATATCGATCGCCTCTATTGTGTGAACTACTTGACCAGCGAACTCACGATAGGTTGAATAGAAGCGAATACAATGCCATGGTCAATCAGATATCGATCGGTTCTTTTGTGCGCGCCCAGTGGGGTAACTCGACCGGTCCGTAAAATAATCTCGTATATAGCTATTGAAGCAGTATATCAAATGGCGTGGTAAAAGGGTTAATACACTTCAAACTTCAAACATGGGACATATTATGGCCCCACAAGGGTACACCCACCTAGAACCCACTTAATGAAACCACATGGGGCCATCTGGGTGCCCAGATAATGAAACCATATGGGCAGCCCATAATGCTGGTTCCATAATCGATCCCCACGCTATCCCCATTGCTATCGGGGTATTCATGATCGATTATGAACAATTGTAAGTGAATGTAAATTTCTTTCTTTCTTTTTGTAATTAATTCTTTTGAAAGCATTGTTATCATGTCCTTGTGTTGAATATAATTCATAAACATGTAAATAACAATTGTATATTGTGGTATGAATTTGATTTGAAGGCTAATCATTTCATAATAAAAAAATAATGCAAATACTAACCACAAAAAACCCGCATACCTAGAATATGTGTATATGGAACCGATTACACAACATGTTAGTAGGAAAGGTAGGATGTTAAAATGATAGGCTTAGGATGATAGGCATAGGATTAGCTTAGTAGGTATATGAATTAGGATTAGGTTAGGGATGTAGGATGAAGCTCACCACAAGCGCCATTTTTAATTTTTGTGATATGGATTGACTTTCTGTTTTTTTAAAGAAGAAATTGTTTTTATTACATACAGATATTTTATAAAAACAGAAAAGTAGTAAATTGCAATAAGATTTATGCAGTAAAATAACAGGAGTTCTCGAGACTCTGCTTCAAGTACATTTCTGTTTTTTAAAGAAGAAATTGTATTTAACACACACAGATTGTCTGTTAAAAACAGATAAGTAGTAAATTGCGAAAAGAATTGTGCAGTAAGATTACACGAGTCCTCGAGATTCTGCTGCAAGTACTTTTCTGTTATTTTAAAGAAGAAATTGTATTTATCACACACAGATTGTCTGTTAAAAACAGATAAGTAGTAAATTGCGAAAAGAAGTATGCAGTAAACTTACAGGACGTCTCGAGACTCTGCTGCAAAGCACTTTTCTGTATTTTTACTGAGAAATTTTCTAACAGTGTAGGCGGCAATGGGAGATTTGGCGGCCATTTTAAATAGGCGCGGCCACTAGTTTTGTACATTCACCAGCCACCATGATATGCCTGGACCAGACACTCACGCTTGTTTCGACAGTCAAACTGTAAGTGGATAATTTGCTTCTTTTTTATCTAACTGTAAAATATTATACAAAATGAAATGTTTGTTCCATTTTGCTACATCCGAATGTGAGTTGAGAAAAGAAGATAAATAATTTTGTGATAATTAAACCCTAAATGGAACCAGTAATAGTGAATGTTATAACTATGTTTAGAAATTGATTACGAATGATGAAGCATGTGAGCGGTATATTTTGATTCAATAAGAGATGTGTCAAACAGTTGATGTTTCAAATGTTAATACAATTGTTCTTTATTTTAAACATATGAAGAAACTGATATTCAGGAAATGTTACATCTCTTGTTTAATTACTTATCCAATGTGTAAAATGATGCATCATATTTATAATTCTATTCTCGGCATAAAAGCATAGAGCAGTTGTTTTTTATGCTTCGGTCTTTTATACCGATCTATTTTGTAGATGGCGGTTGACCTACGGTTAACCTACGGCTCAACAGGTTCTCGCACGGTTCAACAAGGTTCCCATGCGGTTCAACAGGGTTCGCCGACGGCTTAGCCGGGTTCACCAGGATCACGCAGGGTTCGCATAGGACAGTCGCGGGCTCGTCAAGCTTCGTACGCGCTAAACTGTTCGTCCCGCGTTAACGTGGTCGACATCGGCAGGGGTCGGGAAGCAACTCGCGTCCGACGTCCGACAGCGTAGACTACGCAAGACAACGCGCGTGTGACGACGATTCCCAGGTTTCGCGTAAAGTAGCGATGAACTAATTAAACTCTCCAATTGAAACGACGCTGATTACACTTAATTCATATAACTCCAGTCACTTGACATTATAATTGAAACAATCTTTGATGATGAGTTCACATAAATTGACTCCTACTCTCATGCAATGTAAATTCAATTGATTATTTTGTATATGTATTAACCCACTGTTACCTTGCAAATGTTAAGGAAATAAAAGTTATTTCCCTGAATCGGAGTGTTATATGTTAATTTGTTTGAGTTCAGTAATTAATTTGTTTGGTTTTGCCCCACCAGACAAACAAGTCAATCACAATCCTTACCGGCTGTGACATTTGGGTCAACCGCCATAGTTTGACTGTCGAAACAAGCGTGAGTGTCTGGTCCAGGCATATCATGGTGGCTGGTGAATGTACAAAACTAGTGGCCGCGCCTATTTAAAATGGCCGCCAAATCTCCCATTGCCGCCTATGCGTACTACCATAAAACACACTAAATTAAGACTTGCAAGAGCTGGACAAATCCATGTCCTTGCTCTGCGACTTCTGATCTTCAAGTAACGCTAATATGTCCCCAGGCCCATTAATAACCACGCCCCTCATAGCAAGGACGAGCAACTATCTAAATTAGCATATCTATTATATTTCCTCCTTACAAGATCAACCCCATCTGGGTAGCAACAATATACAATGACTTAGGAATGAACAACATTTACCAAATAGCCATTAAATCAAATACCAACTATTTCATGAAAGGGAGTTCTCTCCCTCAGCAACAAGAAACTAAAGCAGCTCTCACACTTTGGCGAGTTGCATACGAGTTGCCACGACATAGCGTCCGCTAGCAGATCACAAGCGCTGGAATAGATCTGCAAGAATGTCTTTTGTTCAACTTGGGAATGAATGAGAGGATGATGACACTTGTGTGAAAAGACATCCTCATATGCATGGACACACAATAGCCCTTGAACAAAAGATGAGCAGATGTTAGGTCGCGGAAGAGCCACGCTTGTTTTGGACATGGCCAAAGCAGTCGCCGCACTGCGCCGATCTAATCCTTTGTTAAGCGAGCTATTGTCTGTGTATTCATGGAAGAATATCTATTGACCCATGTGAGATAATCTTTCTATTCAGATCCTCCGTGGAAAAAAAAAAATTCCAGCACTTGTGGTCAGCTATTGTCTATAGGTCGTGGCAAACTCGTATGCAACTCGCCAAAGTGTGAGAGCTGCTTAAAAGGTTGTAACCCGATAACCAACGAACAAAAGAATCACCATGCCTCACTGCCATGAATGAATCAGGGAACTCGAAAAGAGGACACATCACTTGTGTGCGTTCAACTGGCCTGGGTTTCTGGCCTGAATAGATACTTCAATAACAAAAGAACTAATCCCATGACATGTGCCCTAAAGAGTGATCAATGTGTACAAACATCTAAAAGTTTGAAATGACTTGTAACACGACCCCCTATTTCTAGAAAATATATCATATTTTCTCCATTACATTCAATAATTTCCAACTGTATCAAAACAGACTCTAAAGTAACTAAATTTAATTAAAATTAAATCTAGCATTTCCTTTCAATGCGCTTTTTCTTAATATAAATCCAATGCATGTTGAATTTTGACAAAAATACACATCTTTTGAAGTACTGCTTCGTACAACATTAATTTATTTAGCGATACGGCTCAAATAGTCAGCTCCGACATTTTCTGAACCGCGAATGGCCTCAACTCGATATCGAAACGGCTGGAGGGACAATGCCCATTTCATCACTCGACTATTCGTACATTTGGCATGATTGAGATAAGTGAGTGGTCGGTGGTCGGTCTCAATTGTGAACTCTGTACCTTCGAGGTACACCTGGAATTTGCTGATGCCCCAGACTAAGGCTAGACATTCCCTTTCCACCGTGGAATATGCCTGTTCACGGGAAAAAAGATTCCTACTCGCGTAGGCGACAGGGTACCATGCTCCTGCAGTAGCACTGCACCTATCCCGGTGGCAGAAGCATCTGTGCGCAGAATGAAGGGTCTACCTAAATCAGGCAAACTCAGAATTGGGGCTGAACTAAGACATGCCTTTAACTTCTGGAAGGCGTCTTCCTCCAGTTCACCCCAGGTCAGCTTGTTCGGCTGACGATTCTTTGTCAAATTTGTGAGCGGTGCAGCAATAGATGCGAAAGCAGGTATGAACTTGCGGTAATAACTCGCGAGCCCAATGAAGGAACGCATCTCCTTCTTGGTTTCCGGCCTAGGAGCGGTGAGAATTTTCTCCACCTTGTCTTGCTGAGGCTTGAGCGTTGCCTCCTGAACTACATGGCCCAGGAATTCTACCTGTCTACATTCTATCTGACATTTGCTAGGTCTAGCTGTGAGCCCTGCTGCACGAAGTCTCTCAAATACTTCATGAAGCACTTGCAGGTGCTCCTCCCATGTGCTATTGTGAACAAGTACATCATCTAGATAGTTATGAACGTGTGGCACTCCCTGCAGAAGCGATCTCATAACCCTACTAAATGTCGCTGGCGCGTTCACAAGCCCAAAGGGCATGACACGAAATTGGTACAGTCCGCTCGGACTTCGGAACGCAGTCTTTTGCATTGCATCCTCCGATAGCGGAATCTGCCAATAGCCTTTTGCCAAATCTAGCTTCGAAAAGAACTTGGATCAAGAGAGGTTAGCGAAAATCTCGTCTGGGTTAGGCATCCGCATCAAAGACCGTTATTCGATTGAGCAAACGAAAATCTATACAGAACCTGTTGCTCCCATCAGGTTTCCTCACCATCACTATTGGGGACGAGTATGGTGATTCGGATGGTTCAATTACCCCCATTTCAAGCATCTTTTGTGTCTCTTTCTCAATCACAGGCTTTCCTGAAAGGCGTGGGTTAATGTTGCAGTTGTGGGTCGGTCAAGTAGTTTCCTAATTTTCCCAATTTTAAAGATTCCAAAAGATGCAGATTTACATATGTTTTTAATACTCATCATGAGCATACTCTGAAATGTAGTAATATTAGTATGAATACTAATAATAATTGTAATTATACAATGATAATAACTATAATGATAATGATTTATACAATTTTGGAACATTTCATAAATTTATGTTGTATCCAATACAGTTGTAAATACTATCGGTGATTTTTTTCAGATATTTTCGCCTCTAATTCTGGAAACAATTCTTTTTCGAGATTTCGTGTCCGTGATGATAAGAATGAAGACAATTGTAAGTTTTCCTGTGATAAAAGCCACAGACTCAAGGAAGCGAGCTCCAAGAAAAAGCCACGGTTGCTATGGAATGTGTAATTATAGGATATTCAATTCCGCCACGGAAACGACACATTTAACTTACAAGCGCCGGCGCCCATTCGCATTCGACTTGTTGAACCATCATGTTTAAGAGCGTTGCTTACAGTGGCGATATTACAAAATGGGATCTACGCTTTTATTAATACATAAATTGGTATGGTTACCTAACACCAATCTCACTTTAAACTTGCTTATAACTCCTGCCGTTCTCACATACCTCGTTGCATTCACTTTAGAGGCATGGTCAAATTTTTGGTATTCCGAATTAGTCTTTCGTTAATACATGTACTCTATATGATTTAACTATTTGTACTGTATTGGAAAGGCTTCCTTGGCGAATTACAGTTATGGCGATGAGTTATGAAAATACTGATTTGTACGTTTGCCCATTGCTCGGTCATATGACATTTATTTAGCATGAAATTATCACACCACACACGGTGGGCATATCTGATCACATAAAACAAATTTATATTAACTGTTTGTCAGTTTTGTTCACATGTCAACAAGATACTAAAACATTTTAAAGGATAACTTAACCCGTTCAGAACTTATTGATTCTGGTATAACTTGTATTAAATGCAACTTTTTAAAGATAATTAATGATAAAATGGAAATCCCATGTTGTTATGTATACGTCAGATATTAGTTTGCAGATATGAATAAGTCATATGTGACCGTTTGTGATACCTTGGTTTGGGCTGCCTTCTCTGACGCCATGACATAGAAGCTGTCAGCGAGTTTCATATCATTTAGTGTCAGTTCTGTCAGGTCTGGCAAGCCAGACAACCATGCTGCAAGGTGCTTAGCTGATACATCACCTAGAGTTGTATACAACATGTCGACCTGCTTAATCTGATGGGATTTCAACATGAAAACAAAATAATGAGAACCCGGGTTATCTTGAAGAAAATGATTGCCTACATGTTTGTGACGGGAAAGATTATTGACGGAAATACAAGAAATATTGATGACTTGTTACTTTTGCTTGTTAAATATTTTAATGTACGACATGTTTAATGAAATTATGATTTCTATGTGCGCATAGACATCTAAACATTGCTGTAATATGCACTATATAACTAGACGAAATGTTTATTATTAGTAGTATTATTAGCTCTTACCCAGATCGGACAGACAAACCGCGCATTTCACGAAGTGACACATGTGTGCCCGTAAGCACGAAACCACATTTTGAATAAAACGCAATTAAAGATTTCGGAATTGTCAAACAGCGATTTCGGGATAAATAACGTATTGTACTATTAAGAATTGTACATGAAAAGAAAGAAGAGAATCCACGCGTTCATGTCGTGTCTAATAATCTTACAGATACAAGATGAACACACAGAGAGGCTACTAAAATGTGTGTTACTTTCGTGAAAACATCGAACGCGCGATCTGGCACGCGATGTTTCACTTCGTGAAATTCCCAGTTGGACTTTTTTTAGTACGTGCCGTTGACACATCGTTGGATATAAACTTAATTTTTTCAATAATTGAGCAGAATTCAAATCTTCAAGATGGCTGAATGTTTTACTATGGCTGAATTACAAATGCTAAGATTGAATAAAACTAAAAAGAAACTCAATATATGACATTAGATACGATTTTCTGGGTATGTCTCACTTCGTGAAATTCTTTGTGATGCTTTCACGATCCGTAGTACCGCGCACAATAGTATACGCATGTGCGCATGCGCAATCTGATAGGACTTATGTGTCAGTTTGTGAAATTATTCTCGATTTGACTTTTGGGGTTCGTGTATGCCGTCGTGCCGCTCAGATATAACCTTAATTTTGCTATTAATTAAGCAGAATTAGATTCTACAAATTGGCCAAATGGTATGCAATAGATTAATTATAGGTGTTCAACATGAATAAAACTCAATATATGACATTAGATGCGATTTTGGGGGTATGTGTCACTTCGTGAAACTCAGCGACGCTCGAGTCGAAATTTCACGAACCGGCACGCGCGATGTTCGCGCATGCGCGCTAACGCGTGTGTCACTTCGTAGAATTCACGATTCGACTTTTTCGGGCTCGTGCCGCTAGGTAAATTTAATTATTTCAGTAATTAAGCAGAATTCAAATCTAAAAGTTGGCTTAATGGTAGACCATAGTCCATAGATGCTAAATGTGACTAAAACTTAAATTCGGATTTTTACGAGATTTTCAGGATATGTGTCACTTCGTGAAAAGCACGACGAAATGTATGAGTGTTAACGTGCGCGAAATGTGTGATTACACTGCAAATATATATAATAACATCAATAATGGTAATTATGATCAATATGGTATTACTCATCATGAGCATAATAATAATAATACTATATAGCATTTATAGAGCGCCATGTATCTAGGTGCTCTATTCAGAGGCGCATTATTACCCTTGGTCATCAGGTACAGTTCAAACCCACCCACCCGCATACTCTGAATTATAGTAATATTATTGTGAATACTAATACTAATCATAATGATACAATGATAACAACTATGATGATAATGATTTATAAAATGGTGGTACATTAAATATGTTGTATCCAATCCAATTGCTAATACTATCAGTGATTTTTTCAGATATTTCCGCCTCTAATTCTGGAAACAATTCTTTTTCGAGGTTTCGTTTCCGTGATGATAAGAATGAAAACAATTGTAAGTTATCCAGTGATAAAAGCCACAGACTCAAGGAAGCGAGCTTCAAGAAAAGGCCATGGTTGCTATGGAATGTGTATTTCTATGATATTCAATTCCGCCACGGAAACGACACATTTACCTTACAAGCGCCGGCGCCCATTCGCATTCGACTTGTTGAACCATCATGTTTAAGAGCGTTGCTTACAGTGGCGATATTACAAAATGGGAACTACGCTTTTATTAATACATAAATTGATATGGTTACCTAACACCAATCTCACTTTAAACTGGAATTGTTGAGTCATGGTTTCAGTAGTATTATAAGCTCTTACCCAGATCGGACAGACAAATGTACGAGTGTTAACTTGCGCAAGATTTGTGATTACACTGCAGATATATACAATAACATCCATATTGGGAATTATGATCAATATGGTATTACTCATCATGATCTTACTCTGAATTATAGTAATATTACCGTGAATACTAATAATAAGTGTAAGGATACATTGATAATAACTATGATGATAATGATTCATACAATTGTGGTACATTAAATATGTTGTATCCAATCCAGTTGCTAATACTATCCGTGATCTTTTCAGATTTGTTCGCCTTTAATTCTGGAAACAATTCTTTTTCGAGGTTTCGTTTCCGTGATGATAAGAATGAAGAAAATTGTAAGTTTTCCTGTGATAAAAGCCACAGACTCAAGGAAGCGATCTTCAAGAAAAGGCCATGGTTGCTATGGAATGTGTAATTATATTATATTCAATTCTGCCACGGAAAACACATTTCCCTTACAAGCGCCGAAATTAACTTCCGCCAATTCGAATTTGGCTTGTTGAACATATTGAAAGCGTTCCTTATAGTGACAATATTACAAATTGGGAACTTCGCTTGGTGAGGTAACTTAACACCAATCTCACTTTAAACTTGAAAATAACTCCTGCCGTTCTTACATACCTCGTGGCAATCGTATTAACTGAAGAGGCATTGTCAAATTAACGGTATTCCGAATTAGTCTTTCATCAACAGAGATACTAAATCATTTTAAAGGATAACTTAACCCGTTCAGAACTGATTGATTCTGGTATAACTTGTATTAAATACAACTTTGGAAAGATAATTAATGTTAAATGGAAATCACATTTTTCATGTATACATCATATATTAGTTTGCAGATTTGAGAAAGTCATATGTGACCGTGTATGATACCTTGGTTTGGGTTGCATTCTCTGACGCCATGACGTAGAAGCTATCGGCGAGTTTCATCTCATGTAGTGTCAGTTCTGTCAGGTCTGGCAAGCCAGACAACCATGCTGCAAGGTGCTTAGATGATGCATCACCTAGAGTCGACTCCAACAGTCTGACCTGCTTAACCTGATGGGATTTCAACATTAAAACAAAATATTGAGAACCCGGGTTATCTTGAAGAGAATTATTGCCTACATGTTTGTGACGGTAAAGATTATTGACGGAAATACAAGTAATATTGATGACTTGTTACTTTTTATTGTTAACTATTTTAATGTACGACATGATGAATGAAATTATGATTGCAGTATGCGCATATGATACTCACACATTGCTGTAATGTGCGCTATATAAATAGACGAAATGTTTATTATTATTATCATTACTATTATTAGTAGCTCTTACCCAGATCGGACAGACAAATGTATGAGTGTTAACTTGCGATAAATTTGTGATTACACTGCAAATATATGTAATAACATTAATAATTGTAATTAGGATCAGTATGGTATTACTCATCATGAGCATACTTTTAATTATAGTAATATTAGTGTGAATACTAATACTTATCGTAAGGATACAATGATAATAACTATGATGATAATGATTTATAAAATTGTGGTACATTTAATATGTTGTATCCAATCAAGTTGCTAATACCATCAGTGATTTTTCAGATATTTTTGCCTCTAATTCTGGAAACAATTATTTTTCGAGGTTTCGTGTCCGTGATGATGAGAATAAAGAACATTGTAAGTTTTCCTTTGATAAAAGCCACAGACTCAAAGAAAGCGAGCTTCAAGAAAAAGGCCATGGTTTCCATGAAATATGTAATTTAATGATATTCAATTATGCCACGGAAACAACACATTGCACTTACAAGCGCCGAAGTTAACTTCCGCCCATTTGAATTTGGCTAGTTGAACATATTGAAAGCGTTGCTTATAGTGACGATATAGGTTTTTCGCTGTGCTACGCGGCGGCTCTCACCGACGCAGGAACGATCTATTGGTACGTCGGCCGCGCTAAAACAACTCTGTTTTACAAGCCGTTTCGCTTATTTGATCAACGCGGCCGTAGACTCGGATGGTTGAACAGCGGGGCAGCACACTACAAATGCACACTACACACTACACTCCACACACGTTGCGAGCGACGTTTGACCTCGCTACGAGCAGCGAGCGCTGCTGATTGGCTGTTTGCCGGATCGAGCGGTCTTAGCTCTCAGTGCGGCCGCACAATTGACCAAAGACGGTCGGTGATAACAGTTCAGGAACGGAGGGATCGCTGATACTACAGGAAATTGGTGATTTTTGCACACGACACGTAGTTTGTACGGCCGCGTTGCGCTTGCGAAAAGCCCATATTATTACGAAATGGGAACTTCGCTTTTCTTAATAAATAACTTGGTATGGTTACCTAACACCAATCTCACTTTAAACTTGAATATAACTCCTGCCGTTCTCACATACCTCGCTGCATTCATATTAACTGTAGAGGAATGGTCAAATTTACGGTATTCCGAATTAGTCTTTTGATAACATAATGTACTCTATTATATGATTTAACTATGTGTACTGTATTTGAAAGTCTTCCTTGGCGAATTACAGTTGTGCGAAAAGTCATGGCGATGAGTTATTTAATACTGACTTGTATGTTTGCCCATTGCTAGGTCATATGACATTAATATATCATACAAATGTTCACACCACAGTTGGTAGACCTCTCTCATCACAGAGTACGAATTTATATTACCTGTTTGTCATTTGTTAACATGTCAACAGGGATACTAGATCATTTTAAAGGATAACCCCCGTTCAGAACTGATTGATTCTGGTATAACTTGTATTAAATACAACTTTTCAAAGAGAATTAATGATAAAATGGAAATCACATTTTTCATGTATACATCAGATATTAGTTTGCAAATTCGAGAAAGTCATATGTAACCGTGTGTGATACCTTGGTTTGGGCTGCCTTCTCTGACGCCATGACGTAGAAGCTATCGGCGAGTTTCATCTCATGTAGTGTCAGTTCTGTCAGGTCTGGCAAGCCAGACAACCATGATGCAAGGTGCTTAGATGATGCATCAGCTAGAGTCGTATGCCACAGTTCGACCTGCCTAACCTGATGGGATTTCAACATTAAAACAAAATAATGAGAACCCGGGTAATCTTGAAGAGAATTATAGCCAACATGTTTGTGACGGGAAATAGTATTGACGGAAATACAAGTAATATTGATGACTTGTTACTTTTGATCGTAAAGTATGTTAAGGTACACCAATAACGACATGATGAATGAAATTATGATTTCTATATGCGCATAGATACCCAAACCTTGTTGTAAATAATGCGCTAAAAAACTAGACGAAATGTTTATTTTTTATTAACATTACTATTATTAGTAGTATTATAAGCTTTTTACCCAGATCGGACAGACAAATGTATGAGTGTTAACACTACAAATATATATAATAACATTATTATTAATAATGGTAATTATGATTAATATGGTATTACTCATCACGAGCGTACTCTGAATTATAGTAATATTAGTTGAATACTAACAATAATCGTAATGATACAATGATAACAACTATGATAATAATGATTTACAAAATTGTGGCATATTAAATATCTGGTATCCAATCTAGTTGCTAATACTATCAGTGATTTTTTTCAGATATTTTCGCGTCTAATTCTGGAAACAATTCCTTTTCGTGATGATATGGATGAAGAAAATTGTAAGTTTTCCTGTGATAAAAGCCACAGACTCGAGGAAGCGAGCTTCAAGAAAAGGCCACGGTTGCTATGGAATGTGTAATTCTATGATATTAAATTCTGCCACGGAAACAACACATTTCCCTTACAAGCGCCAAAGTTATCTTCCGCCCAACTGACCTCTGAACTTATTTCACAATTATGCAAATTATCTAATTATCTTATAATGCTTATAAATAAAATGCCCAAAGTTGTGAAGGTGGCAACCTCACTGATTGTGTTATAGAAACCATGTAGAAAATGAATATCCAAACAAATTGGACCAATGAACGTCTCTAAGCCTAATACAAGAAATATGGAATACAGGACAAATAAAAACAAATGAGCACAACTTAAAGAAGGGAAAATCTGAGGGGGGGGGGGGGGGAGTTGGGGGTATTCCCCCTTTTCACCACCACCCCCTCCCCCTTCTACCTAAGCCTGTCATGACATGTATACAGTCATCATACGCTAATCTATAAAAACACATTTTTTTTAATGAGTGCACTTTCAACATAGAGTGAGAAAATTGAGGGCTTGGGAGGGGGGTGTCGGGGGCCCCTTTTCTCCATTCCACCCCCCCCCCCCTTCTGTTTACCCAACCCTTCCATGAAATGTACATCATAGATGTATATCAATCACTTGTATATCAATAATATTATAAATATATGCAAGTATAACATAAGTGAAATTTTCGACATAGGAGAAATGTGTGGGGTGGGCTTGCATCCCCCCTCCCTCCCATTTCCCCATGTACCCCCTAAAAAATAATCATCTATTAATTATAGTGGACATTATGAGTCTCACGGGTACCTTTTCCCCATAAACATGTACAGAAAATCGTATGTACCCATGAGATGTTGTACAAATTCACTTTGCACCCCGCATTTTTCAAGACCCTCTCCCGCCCCTCAACGTCATAATGAGCAAACTTCCACGGGGAAAATTAAACGTTATGATGATAAGAATGAACTGTGAAGATTTCATGCTTTCTTCATTTTGTGCACAATTGATATGATTTCAAGCCCTTAGCTGCCTAACTAATTCGAATTTGGCTTGTTGAACATATTGAAAGCGTTGCTTATAGTGGCAATATTACAAAATGTAAACTTCGCTTTTTTAATACATAACTTACCTAACACCGATCTCACTTCAAACTAAGATAAGAACTCCTGCCGTTCGCACAAACCTCAATGCAATCATATTAACTGTAGAGGCATGGTCAAATTTACGGTATTCCGAATTAGTCTTTCGTTAATATTATTATACATGTACTCTATATGATTAAGCTATTTGTACTGTATTGGAAAGGCTTCCTTGGCGAATTACAGATGTGTTAAAAGTTATGGCGATGAGTTACTGGTTTGTATGTTTGCCCATTGCTCGGTCATATGACATCAATTTGTCAGGGAATGTTTACACCACAGTTGTTGGACCTCTCTGATCACAGAATACACATTTATATTAACTGTTTGTCATTTTGTTCACATGTCAACAGAGATACTAAAACATTTTAAAGGATAACTTAACCCGTTTAGTACTGATAGATTCTGTTATAACTTGTTTTAAAATACAACTTTTCAAAGAGAATTAATGATAAAATGAAAATCACATTTTTCATGTATACATCATTAGTTTGCAGATTTGCAGATAAAGTCATATGTGACCGTGTGTTACCTTGGTTTGGGCTGCCTTCTCTGACGCCATAACGTAGAAGCTGTCAGCGAGTTTCATCGCATATAGTTGCAGTTCTGTCAGGTCTGGCAAGCCAGACAACCATGCTGCAAGGTGCTTAGATGAAACATCACCTAGAGTCGTAGTCCACAGTATGACCTGCTTAACCTGATGGGATTTCAACATTAAAACAAAATAATGGGATCCCAGGATTTCTTGAAGAGAATTATTGCCTACATGTTTGTGACGGGAAAGATTATTGATGGAAATACAAGTAATATTGATGACTTGCTACTTTTGATTGTTAAATTTTCTAATGTACGACATGATGAATCAAATTATGATTTCTAAGTTATATATGCGCATGGATACCCAAACCTTGCTGTAATATGCGTTATATAACTAAACGAATTTTTTTTAATTTTTATTATTACCCTTTATATTATTAGTGTAGTATTATAAGCTGTTACCCAGATCGGACAGACAAATGTTTGACTCTTATATAACTTGCGCGAAATTCATGATTACACTGCAAATATATAAAATAACAGTAATAATGGTAATTATGATTTCTGTAACTTCGGTATATTTCATACTTTGTATCCAATCCACTTGCTAATAGTATACTATCAGTGATTTTTTTTCTTCAGATATGTTCACCTCTTATTCTGTAATAACCCTGTTATCGAGGTTTTGTTTCCATGTGATGATAATACTTAAGAAAATTGTAAGTTTTCCTGTTCTCTGCCAGCCTCATGGTTTAATTCAAAATTATACGCAATTTTGATTGGATTGCCATTAAAAACAATTTGGATTGGAGCTTGAATATATAATAAAATTAATGACCATTATAAGGACCAAATGTTAAATTGGTAAAAAATGCTATGTTAGATATCATTGAACGAACCTTTATGTTCATATTGCTCAATTGGATAATTAAGTTTCTTATGTTGGTATGTTGAGGTAGGAATACCCATATAAGGCAATACTGCAAATAATGCAAAATAAGTCGAGTACGCGAAACTGGAGTATGTCGTAGGGACAAACTGGAATCATAGCAATATTAATGTATAATATTGATTTTGAAATCTACAACATGTATGACATGGATACAATTCAAAATGAGACCGATTATTGCTGATACATGATTACGCTTTTTTATTGTTAATGTTAATAATGGAAGTTTCCATGAATGTAATACAATATAGGCTTACATGAATGTGGCAACGACACTGCATACATGTATACATCATTTGAAATCATAATAACATTAAAGAACATCAGCACTATCACTATAATGGGTGGTTCAGAACAAAACAACCCCGGAACGGCATGGGAACAAAACGTCGGGTTCTAAAGCATAATCTATGAATTAACCCTAATAGAGACAAGGGGGCATTATGGCCCCACCACCGAGATTTTACCGATTGTTCGAAAACGCGTAAACATTTGACCCGCATGACTTCATGACTAATTTCACGTTTTGTGCAAGTGAACACACATATTTCTATTGTCAGTGACATCTGACCAGTTGTCCGTGCAAATCAACTCAATCCTTATAACGATTAATCCGAACAAACAAACCTAACATAACTGTCTTTATCACACTCTCTGGTCCATCAGATCCTATAAATCAACCTTTGGATTTCATGAATGCATCATTCTGGAATTGTCGTGAATGATCAAACTAACAAACATTGTCACTATCCAACTTGCCGTCTACAATAACCCTATTGCATCCTCTTAAAGCTCTCCTCATCTTGCGTAGTTTCAACGTTATGTAATTTAGACCGACAGTCCCAGAGGGTATGATGCATCGAAGAGAGAACCGATTTCTGTACATTATGAACATTAAAGAAATAAAGTAACATTGTCCCTAGGTAAATCAAATACGTATTATCAGAATTAAAAGCTTGTACATGAAGTAGCTTAACTTATTTAACGAATGTGTAATCTTCAGTTCAATTAAACTCATTACAAGAGCTTTTAAAGCATATATGGTGTCTATTAAAACTTAAGTTCCTATTACAATTATTTATACATGTACAAACAAATGCAAACAATGAATTTAAAATATGACTAAATGAGTGAGAATTACAAGCAAATTAATCAATAGTAATGCACAGGAGAGCAAACATCTATAAACTGTAAATCATAACATTAAATTACAGGTTATAAATAAAGCCATGTTGGGTTGTATTGCATGACTCAAATGTGAGTACTTCAATAAAATAAATTAAATTAGCGTAAAGAAAATGTCCAGGGGTTTATATTATATGGTTATATTCTAAATACAACTTAATTAAAATCAAGAAATATATTGCAAGCTATAATATTAATGAAACTATCCAGGTAAAAATATGTGAAAATTGCTAGAGTAACTTGAATAGGATTTATAATACAATGTGAGAATTATACATGGCACTAACTGGCAAATCCATCTAAAGAGATTGCACAAAATGAGATTCATAAATATAATAAAAAGATTTTTAAATAGTTAATGATAGTAAAATGTCAGTTCTAGTTTCAATTATGGTTTAAGAGTCTCACTAGGAAAGGGAGAGCACTCTTCCGATAGCGCTCTGTTCTACATTTCACAGTCCTATATTGATCACTAAAACGCAGTGCACGGAGTTCAGACTGCTTTGGTGGCAACCATTGGGGAAAGTTTTTCTCAATTGATTTTGCAAACTTGACACACAATTGAACGCGTCTTTCGGACAAAGTGGTGAGTTTTGTAGTTAAGAGTGCATTCTCGTAGGTTTGGTACTCTCGGCCGAGTATGATACGCAGTGCCCTTTTCTGTATACTCTCTATCTCGTCTGTTTCCGCTAAGGTAAGCGAAGAGTGCCAAACCGGTGCCTTATTGTATTCGTATTAACAGTATAATCATGAGACAGTGTTCAGTTGTTCGAATTTCCCTTTCGTTAAAAAGATATTTACGATTCCAGTGCAATGAGTTAGTAAAAATCACCTTTTTTGTTTGCTCATTTCTCGGCCATATAACGTTTATTTAGTTTGGTATTTTCACGCAATACCCAGTTGAAATATAAAAAACAACTATATTCATTGGTCCAACCATTCATCACGTTATGCACATGTTAAAGTAGAATTTCGTTGAAAATCAGAAAATATGAGAATAATGCATCACTAGAGAGCTAGGGGCTAACAGATTAAGATAAATACTTTTTTTTATTTTCCATACCAACACGATATCTTATTACAACAACAAAACAAAACCCCATCACAAGAATCGAAAACAAGCGCTCTTTGCGCTAAAAAACGCCAATGTTTTGATTACGTATGTCATTGAGTAAGTTGTCATTAGCAGACGATGTCTCATTGCGAATCTACACAACCATTCGTGCACTCATATTGTCTGCTAAACGTGTATTCTTGCCACAAAGTGCATCTATTTCATTGCATTTTGTAAATAAGGCTTACAACGACTTATACACAATAATTATTCACTCGGAGAAATTTACGGAAATAAAGAAAAATTCAATGAAGTAAGTCACACACTGTCCAAATTTATATGCTTGAAAGACACGCCGAAGTCTGGGCACGATCTATTGGCCCATTGTTCAACAGCTGTATTTTGATGCGGGTGTCGCTGAATGTGCATTTTTGTGTGTGATACTTATGGGCGATGTGAAAGAATAAAATAGCGTTATTTATTATGCTTTACGGGAAAATTGTGTGTCAAAGAACAACAAAGTGCTTTTAAGAGTGAGGCAGAGGAGCAAATAATGACA
Organism: Echinarachnius parma; assembly: GCA_037951105.1. Taxonomy (NCBI): domain Eukaryota; kingdom Metazoa; phylum Echinodermata; class Echinoidea; order Clypeasteroida; family Echinarachniidae; genus Echinarachnius; species Echinarachnius parma. The sequence continues at coordinate 1,115 of JBAMJV010007744.1, read as the reverse complement.
AAAATTTTCCTTAATAAATAAGGATGATTCAAACAGTTGTATTATATCAGGCCCCAGAAGGAAAACGATTGCGTAAACAACGGTTTCAGTTTATATTACATTATTTTATTACAACAATTACCTGATGCCAATCACCACGCATAGTGATAATAACGACATGTATAAACAGCAAATAATTTGTTTAACATTTCTTCCGTTAAACATTTGTTCTGTCATATATCCTCACCCGCAAACCGATTTCGTATTGGCCTTAATATTGCAGGAATTAATCAAAATAGTTATTAAAGCTACCCTAACACTTTCAAGAATGTTGTTCCCGCCATGCCACGCAATGCGTCGTGCGTAAAGAGTAAAGTATTCGTGAACGAGCGTGAAGAGTGTGTGAAGTGTGCGGGGGTGCGTGCCATGTGGAAGAGAGAATGTAGAAATGTTCAAACATTTGGCACGCATCAATTTTCGTACCATGTGCGTGCAGTGAACCATGCGTGAACACTCCGCGAAATGGACGCGAACACTGCGTAAATGCGGCGCAAACTTGCGCGAACACAACGTGAACAGCTCGTGAACAATGAGTGGCATATGGCGTGTAGTATCAGGGTAGTTTTATGTGTGAAACGACAGGCTATGCATTATAGCGTGCCACCAAGCGGGATAAAGGGTGACCAAAAATTGCCCCGACGACTTCACGCATGCGGGAACTATTAGACCGGCAGCTCAGAGGTATTTTGTGCATCGAAAAGCGTACTGATTGTTGAACATATGAATATTTAGAGGAAAATGTAACAAAACCAACAATATGAGTCTCCCGGGCTGTACCTGGTGGGAAAGAAGTCCTTTGCGCCTCCAAAGTTTGACCCCTGGGGATTGTCCGATGCTTCTATTTGTTTGCGAATTTACTGTGTTCAACATCGCTCGCTACGGGGAAAGCGAAATAGCGGGGACACCTATTACAAAAGGATCGCTGATGCGGATCTGCAAATTTCGGAACATTTTACTTTGCCTGTTTTAAAAGACGAAATACACGTCGATGCATTGGGGATTATATCCAAAACCTTTTGCAACTTAACAAATATGTCTTACAGATTACTGAATACATATTGATAGCACGTTTGAAT